>KZ653448.1:48475-64465 GCA_001010745.2 Gerris buenoi
TGAAGTTTTTTATTACATACCCTAAAGACCAGAGAAAAGTTAGAGAATTTAAAATAAAGGGTAAAAGACAAGGATAATTTATATATACCTATAATTATCTGATTGATCTCTCATCCTATATTACTTTAAAATAATTTTGTCGATCTGACAGTAAAAACTGTGATAAAAAAAAATATATATTTCTTATTATACATATATTATATACATTAAGATTTCTTCAAAAAATGAAAAATGTTTATGTATATATAATGAACCAGTGGTTCTTAACCCTTGGTTGTCAATATGCTATATGCTATCCTAAATGGGATATGCCCTAAAATTGTCCCTACAATATCCCACGGGATATGCTCTGGACGTCCCGTGGAGGTTAGAAGGCCGGACATCGGGTCAGCCATATGACGTCCAAAATCAAAAATTTTACCATCCAGGGGATGTGCAAAAGGACAAAGTGACTGGTCACGTGGATGTCCCAGGGACAAAGTCGTGCTACTTGGGTATATGGTACAATACCAGACTTAATCTAGTATTGATAGGTAATAAAACCCAAGGTATTTAAGATTAAACTAACTATCAACTCTCTATATGGATTCAGGAAAAATAGGTCAACTCTGGACAATGTTTTTTATACTCAACGCTTTGATCCAAAACCACATTAGACTGCCTAGAAGATCCGTCGTAGTTGCTTTTATAGATTTCAAAGGAGCGTTTGACTCCATCAACCATTCCCTATTATTTCATAAACTCAACACTTTTGGTCTGAGTGCTAAAATCATCCGCATAATTAAAACATTTTACCAACAATCGCATATGCAAATAAAATTTGACGGTGAAATTTTAAATGAAATAAATGTTAGGGGAAGGTCGTCTGGTATCGGACACCTTAGCTTTTTTTTGTCATCTAAAATTGATTGTTAAACTCATAAAACATTATTTCAGTTCATAATCTACATACACAATAAAGAGTGTATCGCAATGTTTACTTATAGATGTTGAAATTAAACTTATAAAAAGACCTTGCAAATTACCATATTTAAAAATTGGAGGGTGGTATCGGATATACACATAAATGATGAAATAATATAGTTTTATTACAAAAATAGCACTATAATAATAAAATAATGAATGTTTATTAATAAAACAAAAGTAGTGCTTAATAGTCATTTAATTATCAGCTTTAGTATTACTTGGCTACATCCATCAGTCATTGCTTTGCCATTTTGCACATGTCACAATTGTAAAACAGATCGTCCCTGACATATATTTGATTTGTTTACTATATATATTTGTGTCAAACTTCAGATTCTCAATAAATGAATTAATGAATGTTGTTAATAAAATGTGTTCTATTAAGTAAGATACGATAAGATCTATCAGTCCCCTTCCAAACAAGCACAATTTTCATGGGCCCATCCTTTGCATGTGGAACACTGAATCCAGTCTTCTTCAAAGTTCTCTCCACAAATAATGCAAGTAGTAGTCTTGTCATTATTTGCCTGATTGTTGCAGTTATCAAATTTTAGAACCTTTTTTAGAGTATCCTTTCCCTCACACTTTATCTTTAAATTCCTTGATTCCTTCATGTTTCTTTTTTTAGCACGCTCATTTTTTGTAATAGGTTTGTTCTTCATATTTTTTGGCTTTTCTTTTGATTCTTTCAGTTTCTTCTTTTCCTCAATCAAATCCATTTTCTCTTTTCTAATTCGGTTTTGGTAGGCAGTGGATGTTAAGATTTCACTCTTTTCACCACGGCTTCCACGTGATTTAAACTTAATATTGGATGTGCTAGGCAGCGGTGAAATTTCTATCAGCATATTTTCACTAACAGAAACATGTGCTTGAGCAGTGGGCATTTCTTCTGTTGCAATATGTGATGGTTCATCAACACTTTCATTTTGCCTTCCATTTAGACCTAAGACTGGGGCATCAGAGTTCAAATCTCTGAAAAGGTCTTGCAGATTGTTGTGACCCTGGCATGCAGATGGCCCAGGAGTTGTTTCTTTGTCATGAATTATAGATGGCTGAGCTGTAGTTGCATCACCACATGCGTCTTCTTCATCATTGATGATTGAGGCAGCAAAGTCTAAATCTGTAAAAACTTCTCGATCGAAAGGATGAATTCCTATGCATTTAAATCCTGATTGTGCTAGCTCCATTCTGCAAATTTTTGAAAATGCCACATTAACGATACCTGTTGTGTCTTTCAGAGATATTTTTAGATTGGGGTATTTTCTCATCCATAATGCACATGCCTCGTTGTAGGCATTTTTCAATGGCTTCATGGCAGTCCTATCTAAAGGCTGTAATTTGTGGGAAGTATGAGGGGGTAAACTAAGCATATGAACATGGTTTTGCTTACATAAGTAATTACACTAAGGTCCTTGTGACTTGAGTGTCCGTCCAATATTAATAAGACAGGATTTTTCTCGCTAGGGTTGACTCGTTCAACAAATAATTGCATCCATTTTAAAAAGCCCTCAGCTCTAATCCATCCACTCGTTTGGCCATCAAAAATGCTTCCCAGTGGTGCATCTTTTTTCAGATGTTGGTCGATTCGCACACGAGGATAAACAAAAAAGGGTGGAATGAATAGATCCCCTGTGGCATTTATAGACAAAAGGACTGTGATATTCCTACCTCTTTCAGCTGATGTTAATTTTCCCACTTGTTATTTCCCTTTGACGGACATAACCTTTAGTTTGTTGTTGTGGACAACAGAGACACGTCTAATCTGCATTAAATATGTTAGATGGACTAAATTTATATTTCTCAATTAAGGTTGATAAACAATCAAAAAATCTTGTTACTTGGGCTTTATTAAAGCCAGCAGCTCTTTGTAGGCTGGTCGATTCTGCTGTCCTCAACGACAATTCTTGGTGACGACTCATAAAATCGTAGTAAAAATCTTTCCCAGCCATTTTCTTTTCTTTATTGAAACGATGCTTGATTTTAATTTTTTCTGCTAGTTGGTAGACAAGCTTTAAAAACTCTGTTCTGCTGAGAGGCATAAGTTGGTTATCAAGGGTTTTTACATGATTATATAAAATATCTTCTGTTTCTTGATCAAACGTCCTTTGAAACGTTCCTTTGTTTGCTGTACAAGGTGTAGCTTCTCCTCCCACAGAAAGCAATTTTACTCGATCACCTAATGTACTTTTAGGCACTGAATACGCTTCACTTGCTTCTCTTATGCTCATTTCTTTCGAAATTACTTTTTGCATTGCCTCTTTCATTTTATTCTCCTCCCATGTCCCCCGAATTTTCGGCATTTTTATCTGAAAAGAAAAAAAAACTCCTTTAGACACGATTTTTAAAAAATAGTTCTCGTGTCCGATACCACCCTAACTGCTCGTGTCCGATACCACCCGACTGACACTCAACATTGAAAAAGACGCTATGAAAAAAGTAATGCTTCGATCATGGTTATTTGCTGAAAACTATCTGACTACAGTGTAAATTACCTGATAATAATAATAATAATAGCATAATACACTTACTTATAAGTGTTCAGTCACTCCGAAAAGATAAATCCGTGCAGCGCGCCACAACGAAAAATATAGAAAACGTGCACTGACAAACACACCGCGAGACACTATGATTCCACGTGGCGAAGGATCTTCTTACTCGTCTTGATGAACACGCCTAGCGCTTAACAGGTGGTAGTACTGGTGGCGTCCACCGTAAACAAGTGCTGTCCGATACCAGCCGCTGTCCGATACCAGACCACCTTACCCTATTAGTGGTGTCTTGCAAGGAGAAATATTAAGTTCTTTACTATTTAACCTATTTCTATCTGATCTACAAGATTATTTGATTAAGAGAGGAGCTAAAGGTGTCCCAATAGACTCTCACAACGATATTCTGATGACTCTCTTTGCCGACGACCTTACTATATTTAGTACGAGTCCCGTCGAACTTAACAGGACCTTAAGATATTTGTACGAATACTGCCAGCTGAATCAACTTACTGTTAATGTGGCAAAAACTAATGTCATCAAGTTTTCCACAGCATCTCCCAGATCAAAACCAATATTTACTTTAATAATGAAATAATAGCCCCGGTAAATCGAGTAAATTACCTAGGTATCACGATTTCCAAATCATCGTTATATAGTGAAATGTGCAACACCGCCTTAACTAAATCTAGAATAGCCTCTGGCAAAGTATTTTCACTACTAACAGCTTCTAAAACTAACTCGTGGGAAGCTAGGATAAAATTATACGAAGCTATTATTGTATCTACCTTACTCTACGGAGCGGCAATATGGTCACTAAGGTACACTGAGAGTCTAGAGAAGACACAAACTTAAAACCCTACTACACCTTCCTAGAAACACGCCTAACTACAGGGTTGGATTAGAAACAGGAGCTCACCATATATCCTATAACATACTAAAAATTAGTATTTGGTTTTCCTACAGACTATTATGTATGGACAAAACATGTCTTCAGAAAATTTGCCTCAGTAGATTGATGCACCTCCATGATTCCCCAGGCAACAATATAAAAATCAACTTGTATTCTCAATTAATAAATCTATTTTCAAAAAAACAAATCCCATTTAACATACAAGATATAGCTTCACCTACAGTTCTAAAAGAAAACATCCCTTCACTCTTAGAAAATTACAAAATGAAACTACATGAAAGTGATCTAGAAAGAGCCGCTAATTCGCACTACAACATACTATTTAAAGAAATGGCATGGAGTCAACAACCCAAAAAGTACCTGTTAATAGCTCGACCTATTCACATAACCAGGATTATTGCCCAACTTAGAGTATCTAATGGAACAGTGGCTCGAATATATCATAAAGGAAAAACCTATGAAATCAACCAAATAGAAACCTGCTCACTCTGTGAATTATTCAAAGCAGAAACTTGGTCACGCATTCTATTTGAATGCCCAATATGGGCATTCAGAATCAGAATTCAGGGAATCAGAAATGGGTGCTTATCACCCACTTAGACAACATTTCTACGCACAACTCTCTCCGACTCTAGACAAAGCCTTATTGAATTTCTTACAAGTAAAATGCAAAAAAGATTCTTGTAAATTATACACCTACATGATCAAAATATTAGAGATTCGTCACTACTTAAAAAATGATTCCACCAAATCTATTTAATTATTTAATTTTAAATTCTAGATTAAAAAATAAATATTTATATCTTTACTACTACATATATTATGTTTTCAAAAAGATAATAAATTTACTTTTAAAATAAATATAATATGTATACAAATTAAAAATAAAATAAATAAATAAGGATAGCTAAATATGTAAATGTTAGTGTAAATATAAATGTAGGAGCCCGATACAACAAGTTAAGAATTAAATTTGTAAAAATTACTTGTAATTTAAACAAATAAAATATACCTATATAAAGAGCTTTTTTGGCACACAATTACCATTCCAAGGATGGAAAAAAATCAATAATATTAGGTAAAAACAACCAATAGGTGGGTAAACATTTATTATGGATATTCCTGAAATCTTGATCGAATAAATTAATCTGGAAAGTAGACTATAACAATATTTTATTGATGAAAATGATTCCGTAACCCTAACAGTCCTTTTATAAGGGGAGGTCCAAAAGCCCCCCCCCCCCCCCCCCCCCCCCCCCCCCCCCCCCCCCAACTTTTGAACAGTTCGAGATAAATCAATGTAACTTGAAGAATCTCTACTATGCAAAAAGAAGTTTGTTTTCACGTAATCGCCCACTAGGGGCAACCACCCACTTTGCCCCCAGGCCACCCAACTTCAAAATTTCAAATTGGAGTGTTAATTTTGATAGCATATTTGGATATAGACAAAATAAAAAGTAATAAACTATTTGTACTAGCGGAGTTAAGGCAAAATTAAAAGAAAAACTTTTTCTTATCTTTGAAGAGAGCGTCTTATAGTAAATAGTGTATTGTAAATTGAGAAAAAAGCTAATTTAGATGAGTTTATAGTTAAACCAGATGGTTGGGCAAAAGAATAGAACTGCCTTATCAGGCACCGTCGGCGTACTCCAATTGAAATATTATAATTATAATTAGCTATTTTAAATAAATGGTCTTAGTAGTTAACCCTCGGGTGCGCACAGTCTAATATAGACACGAGGAGGCGCGGACCCCTGATAGGACTTAATCTGTTTAAAATGCCCACACAACATGTAAAAATAATATAAACTTCAAATCATTTTATCACCCAATGCCATGTTATTTCTGGAACATTGGTTGAGGAAATGGTAGATAAAGATTAACGGACAGAAAAGTGTGCACGTCACCTTTGCTCTTCGTCATGACACCTGTCCCCCAGTCATCCTTAATCATGTTCCTATTCCTCAGTCTAATATATCCTATAACATACTAAAAATTAGTATTTGGTTTTCCTACAGACTATTATGTATGGACAAAACATGTATATTTAGTACGAGTCCCGTCGAACTTAACAGGACCTTAAGATATTTGTACGAATACTGCCAGCTGAATCAACTTACTGTTAATGTGGCAAAAACTAATGTCATCAAGTTTTCCACAGCATCTCCCAGATCAAAACCAATATTTACTTTAATAATGAAATAATAGCCCCGGTAAATCGAGTAAATTACCTAGGTATCACGATTTCCAAATCATCGTTATATAGTGAAATGTGCAACACCGCCTTAACTAAATCTAGAATAGCCTCTGGCAAAGTATTTTCACTACTAACAGCTTCTAAAACTAACTCGTGGGAAGCTAGGATAAAATTATACGAAGCTATTATTGTATCTACCTTACTCTACGGAGCGGCAATATGGTCACTAAGGTACACTGAGAGTCTAGAGAAGACACAAACTTAAAACCCTACTACACCTTCCTAGAAACACGCCTAACTACAGGGTTGGATTAGAAACAGGAGCTCACCATATATCCTATAACATACTAAAAATTAGTATTTGGTTTTCCTACAGACTATTATGTATGGACAAAACATGTCTTCAGAAAATTTGCCTCAGTAGATTGATGCACCTCCATGATTCCCCAGGCAACAATATAAAAATCAACTGGTATTCTCAATTAATAAATCTAATCTCAAAAACACAAATCCCATTTAACATACAATATATAGCTTCACCTACAGTTCAAAANCGCATCTTTAATGTAGTCCTAAAGCCAACTTGGACCTACGGTTTGTAAGTGTGGGGCAGCAACAAGCCCAAAATTCCCGTCGTCTCCAAATCCTCCAATCCTCATAAAAATAACCGCTGCTCCTTACTATGTTTCGAACCTTCCTCTCCACGAAGACCTTAATGTCACATTTGTCCGAAATCTATCCGTATCTCGATACAGAAAATTCCATGAATCCTTAGCTCATCATCCTAATCCTCTTGTACAACTCCTATGTTCCCAGCAAATCCTAGGTAACCCGCCAAGATGTCTGAAGAGGCAGTGGCCTAGAGATCAACCCCTATAAAATATATATTGTTTTGAAATATTATAATTATAATTAGCTATTTTCAAATCTTATTCAATCGAATATTCATCTACTTTATCATTATTTAATTAATTTTTATTACAATTAGTTTTATTCAAGCCAAGTAAGTGTAGTCACTGGACTACTTCTGCTTTACATTGCTCCCTCCATGTAAACAACAACATCATTATTACTTGTTGCGATGTAAATTTTGTAGTTGTGTTAATCAATAAAATATTAAAAAATAAAAAAATAATAAAACAAAAAAATAAAATAAAAAATGTGGTAGGAGCACACTGTCTTCATGAGGTGTCAAACTAAAATGGGCTGCTCTTAGCCTAGTTTGCAGAAATGAGTAGAATAAAATAAAAAGAACTTTATTTAAAAGGAAAAACATATGCAAAGGGACATGGAGAATGGCAGGCACCAATAATGTAAATCAAATTGACCATGTTCTAGTGTTAGCTAGACACTCTTCGAGAATAATTTATGTGAAAAAAATGAGAGCTCCTAACTGTGACACTGATCATTACTTGGTCAAGGTGATTATAAGACACAAAATTTCAAATATAAACAAAACCAAAAACATACAGAAAAAGAAATGGGATACGGATAAATTAAAAACTGAACAGAAGAAAACAGAATTTCAAGTATCAATGGATAGGGAATTAGACGACATCAATATAGAAGCAGAGAGGAAAACATTCAAGAGAAAGATGCAATTGACGATATAGAGATCAAATTGGAAAACCTAAAAGCAATTATCGAGAAAGCTGCAAAAGAGACTATTGGAGAGAAGAAACATACAAGAAATGAAGACTGGTTTGACGAAGATTGCGTTGAAGTGATCGAAAGAAAAATTGCTGCCAGGATGAAAGCTTTACAGCGTAACACTCGACAAAACAAAGAAAATTACAGAAGGCTAAGAAGAGAGGTGAATGGATTGTGTAAAAAAAAAAGAAGAAAAAACCATACATAAAAGCAAAAGTAGAGGAAATCGAACGTCTGTGTAATGACAATGAAACCAGACAGTTCTGTAGGTCAGTTAATTGGATCAGAAAAGGATACCAGCCTAGACTTAACGGCTGCAAATATAAACAAGGGATATTATTTTGACATTTGACATTACCTTTTATTTATATCACTTCAAATCTCAACAAAGATAAACCAAGAGAACCATCCATCCAGATTTGATTTAGACTGCTAAAGTAGTGTCATCCGCTAAGATTATAGTGAGTAAATACTAAATTCCCAACGTTTAAAATATTAATTGCATCGATAATATTTATATACTAATTGTTTCTGTGCAAGCGCATGTTTGATATTGTTCTCCCTAAATGTTAATGCTAAACTTATGTTCAGGGTAGATTCTTAGACAGAGATTCTTATTCAGGGTAGATCTAGTCAAGGGTAGATTCTTAGTCGCCCTTCCTTGTCACTGGTTCGTGGGTCGCCTTGAAATTACTCTCTTAAAGCTAAATGCAATCTTAAAGGGAAAGGAATATTTGTTCTTGCTCTAATCCGAGCTTCCCCTAAAGTCTCTCCTAGCAGTAATGGATTTTCCTTGAAGCGTGAGGCATCCTTGGAATCTCAATAGATTTTTCACTCCTTTCTTTTTAGGGTCCTTGGGCAAAAACCAAGGACCCTTATATTTTCGCGCGTGTGTCTGTGTGTCCGTCCGTCCGTCCGTCGCATGCTCTCACGGCTACACCTTTCGTCCGATGACTTTGAAATTTGGCATGTACAATATATCTTGTATCTACCCACACATGTTAAAAATATAGCGACTTAAAAAAAAAAAAAAATTAAAAAAAAGTAGGGTAAAAAAACTTAAGGGTTAAATATTTTTTTCTTTTATTCCGACATCGTTAGTGGTATCATATTAAAGGGTACTTCGAGCTGATTACAAAATTATATAATTCTTTGGTTATAACTTTGATAGGGCGAGCGTAGGCACGTTTGAAGTGGGTGTGAAACGTGTCCCCCCCCCCCCCTCTATCTCGCTATGTGAAGTGCTAAAAATCTGAAAAAATTCCTGAACATTCTTCGACCAAAAGTAAAGGTACCACTTTTTGGAAATTTCGAAATATTTTTTTTAATACGGTTTTTTAAAATTATGATCTTTTCCATGCATTTATATGGCTGTTTTCCGGTTCAATGGCAAAAAAATACTTTATTTATGTGTTTTGAGAATATCAGACCCATAGGATAGTTCAAAATAAGCATTTTAGTATTATAAAAAAACCATCATTAGGTTCTACTTAAACAATATAGTGTTGCCTACGGACCCTCGCTGTGTGGTAACTAGCACACACTTGACCTGTTTATTTAAAAAGTATTTATTTTGGAGTCAGTCCTTAACCAGAAAATCCTTTACCCCAAGTATATTGTCAATCAAATAAATGTTTACAGAATACCACGTTGTACATACACACACACACACACACACACTTCGCTTTACAAATTTGTACTATTCTTTGAGCTTGCTCTTTATTATTTCAGAACTTTTTTTTTTATTATTATTTTTATCTTTGTTATTGTTTATCATCCCTTCATAATGGCTGATATTGAACATCATATTAGTAATCTGAAAGGCAAATTGAATGCGCTTTTTAACAAAATAAAGAGTACTGTGGAGATTGGTCGCAATATTTCTACGGACGTTTCTCAACTGGAAATATTTGAAGCGCGTTTTAGTGATTTAAAAACCGTACACGATCGTTTCGAAACTACATTTGACGAGCTTAGGTTACTGGTTATCAAGTCAGGGCAAGAACAAGGTTTCCCTGACAGTTCCCTAAAATCATTGTCTTCCAACGCCGAGCGTTATTATTATAAATGTTGCGCACTCTTTAAGACCTATACTATCAAAGTAGATAACGTGTCGAATGTAAATAATTCTTCCACAACATTTGATTTGAATCGTTCTCGGGCACGTCTACCTAAATTGACTTTGCCCCATTTTTCTGGACAATTGTCAGACTGGACTCAATTTAAAGATATTTTTAATTCTCTAGTTCACGACGACGCGACCCGACGTTAACGTCTATAGAGAAGTTTCATTATTTACTTGGTGCTACGAGCGGTCCACCCCATAAAATTCTGAAAGCAGTTCCTTTGACCGAGGCTAATTATTCTCTCGCTTATAAAGCTCTTTTAGATAGATATGATAATCGCAAAATATTAGCTAGTTCGTACTTAGACGTTCTTTTAAACTTTACCCCCGCTAAAGGACCCCTACACTTTCCGGTCTACAATCCCTCTTGAGTGTTATTTCTATTTCTGAAAATGTAGCTGCTCTTCAAACCTTGGCTGTACCTGATCTAGCCGATTTCTTATTATTTAGTTTAGTTGTTCGCCTCCTTGTCCTCACTCGTCGAGACTTTGAAAATGATCACGCCAAGGAGACTTTTCCCTCTTTTAATTCTCTTAAGAATTTTATAAAAACTAAATGTCAGGTGTTAGAAATTTCGCGCGGATCCGCTCTAGTTCCCACTTCAGTTGCACCTACCCATCACCGTAGTCAAGTTTCGAAACCTACCCTTTTTTCAGCTTCTTCAAGTGCGGTCGATCGTCCTTCTTCTCAGTCATCGTTATCACCTAAGGAAAATAATTTTAAATCTTCTTACCCTCGTAAATATTCGTGCCCTTCATGTAAACAAACTCATCGTTTGTCTACTTGTCCCAAGTTTTTATCTCTTACACCACATCAGCGGTTTAACGCTTTAAAAACATTTAATGCTTGTTTCAACTGTTTTGGCTCTTCTCACACTTCTAAAAATTGTAATTCTCCCTATACGTGTCGTCGGTGCAAAGGTCATCATCACACATTGTTGCACTTTAATTCGCCTTCGAACAACCCAGCTATTTCTGACAAGGAACCTACTAATACTATTGAAGTACCTAAGACCCCTATTGTTAATCAATCCCCAGGGCCGTCGGCGACTGTCCTTAGTAGTAGGACATGAACTTCTGATGTCCTCTTAGGTACAGCTGTAGCTTTTATATATGATGTTACAGGTTGTCCTCACCCAGTACGTATGGTTTTAGATTCTGGGTCCCATTTTTCATTTATAACTTCTAGTTTAGCTAAACGCCTAGGTTTAACTCAAACCGATTTTAAGCAACCTATATCTGGTATAGGTCAGGCTTCTCTCTTAGGTTTCAAGAAAAAACTCATCTGTACGATATCACCCAAAGATTCCTTCGAGCCTCGTTTTGAAACTGAAGCAGTAATAGTTCCAATTATTACTTCTAATTTACCTACAACTGAACTTCCCTCTTCTGTTAGTTCGCAGTTTTCTTCTTTGCATCTTGCAGACCCCCGGTTCAGGGAACCGGCCCCTGTAGAGTTTCTTTTAGGTAGTGATTTGTTTGCGTCTGTCCTTACAGGTGGCAAGCTTTCCTTTGCTACGGAAGGTCCTAATGGTCTCTCTACTGTTTTTGGATGGGTTATGATGGGGAAGTTCAAAGGTCTGTCTACTCCCGACTCCAATCAGGCTCTCAGTTCTCTGTTTGTGTCACCCAGTTCACCCGGTATTGAAGATATTGTTAAGAAGTTCTGGGAGTTAGAGGAGCCTAGTTTTACTGCTTGTGGAGCCCCGGAAGATTTTATATGTGAAGAGCACTTCGTGAAAACCCATACTCGAGATCTTTCCGGTCGTTACATCGTTCGCCTCCCTTTTAAGCCTACTGACGTTGATTTAGGAGACAACAGGCAAATCGCGTTGTCTAGATTTTTTAAACTTGAACAACGTTTACTTCGTCAGCCCTCGTTATATGATGAATATAATTCCTTTTTAAAAGAATATTTGGAATTAGGCCATATGTCTTTATCTCAAAAAGAATCATCGTATATTATCCCTCATCACGGCGTGATAAAACAGGATAGTTCAACCACAAAACTTCGTGTCGTTTTTGATGCCTCGTTTAAAACTTCGAAAGGTTCGCTGAATAATTCACTTCTTTCAGGGCCTAAGTTACAAACAGACATTTGTGATATAGTTCTTAATTTTAGACGCCATCCTATAGTTTTTATTGCTGACATTTGTAAAATGTTCAGGCAAATTATTTTACATCAAGACGATCGTAAATATGTTCATATATTTTGGCGTTTCTCTCCCGAAGATCCCGTTTTAGAATACGAACTCAAGACTGTTACCTATGGTTTGACTTGTGCACCCTTTCAGGCAATTCGCACTATCAGACAACTTATTGAAGACGAAGGCTCGTCTTTTCCTTTAGCTGCCCCGGTTCTTCTTCGTGATATTTATATCGATGATATCGTGAGTGGTTCTGCTGATATTAATAGTGCTTTATCTTTACAAAATCAACTCGTTGGTCTTTTGAGACGTGGTGGTTTTGAACTCCGTAAATGGAGTAGCAATTGTCCTACTCTTTTAAACAATGTTCCTAAAGAACATCACGAGAAATCTTTGTCATTTTCATCCAAGGAAGATCTTATTTTTAAAGGTTTAGGTTTGCAGTGGGACCCTGCCCGAGATTGTTTCTCCTTCTGTATTAGTCCACCTGCCGACATTGTTTTCTCTAAGAGAGCGGTGCTCTCTATCATTGCAAGGATTTATGATTCTCTTTGATTTCTTTCTCCTGTCGTAGTCTATGCAAAAAATCTGCTGCAAGAGTTATGGCAATTTAAACTTGATTGGGACGAAGAATTACCTCCCTCTTTTAAAGAAAAGTGGTTATGTTTCATTGAAACTCTCTCTACCCTGTCTAAGGTATCTATACCACGGCATGTTCTCCCTCCAGATCGGCAATCTTGCCAATTACTCGGATATTGTTATGCGTCCCAAAAAAGTTTTGCGGCTAGCATTTATCTACGCGTGGTTGCTAATTCAGGACACACTTATTTAAATCTCATTGAGGCTAAGACTAAGCTTGCACCTCTAAAAACTATATCAATCCCTCGGCTTGAGTTATGTGGTGCGGTTTTACTAAGTCGTTTAGTTCACTCTGTTCAGTCTTTCTGTACTGACATCAATGTAGAAAAAATATATTTGTTTACCGATTCTACGATTGTTCTTTGTTGGTTATCGACTTCTCCCCATCTTTTAAAGACATTTATCGGCAACCGAGTTACTACCATCCTCAACCTGACATCTGGATCTAATTGTTCATGGCATCATGTTTCCACCACTCAGAACCCCTCAGATTGTGCTTCTCGTGGCCTGACTTCAAAAGAACTTTTACAGTTTTCTTTATGGTGGAAAGGTCCTTCATGGGGATTACAACCCCCTGAAACCTGGCCTATCGATCTTGAACGTGTTCCTCTCGAACAAGTGGCAGAGCTCAAGCAGGAAAAACCAGTCTGTTTAGTTGCTACCTCACCCCCCTGCTTAGATTTATTCGAAAGCGTGGATAGAAGCCCTCCTCCTCCAAGTTTCCTCTTTTTCCAAGTTGCAGCGTGTTTGGGCGTATGTTGTTAGATTTATTAACATATAAAAAAACCTTCTCTTTGTAATAGAGGTTCTTTATCGTCTAATGAACTATCATGTGCCACCAAAGTTTGTATTAAATTAATCCAAGGTGTTCACTTTTTCCAAGAGTATTCTCAGATTAATAATTTATCTTGTTCCAAGTCCTTAGCACGTTTAACTCCTTTCCTTGACGAAGATGGTATTATCAGGGTGGGCGGACGTCTTCGCAAGTCCAATCTCCCTTTGAACTCACAACACCCAATTATTCTTCCTACGAAGTGTCATTTTACCCATCTTGTCATAGACTATTTTCACAAAGTCTATCTTCATGCAGGTCCCAGAACACTCCAGTCTTTAATTCAACGTGACTATTGGATTTTAGGAGCTCGAGGTCTTATTCGCCATAGAATTTTTAAATGTTCCACATGTTACCGTCTTAAGGCAATTTCTAATATACCTCTCATGGGCGATCTTCCCCCCTCTCATTTTGTTCAGGGTCGTCCTTTTATCAATGTTGCTGTTGATTTTGCGGGTCCAGAAGAAATGCCAAAGTATGCAAGGCCTACTTATGTATTTTTGTCTGCATGGCGACAAAGGCCGTTCATTTAGAAACTGTTAGCAGTTTGAGTACTGATGCGTTTTTAGCGTCTCTCGACAGGTTTTTGGCACGGCGTGGGCTCTGCTCTAAAATATTTTCTGATTGTGGATCCAATTTTATTGGTGCCGCTAGACAGCTCAGTGAAATCGAGCTTATGATCCGCAAGAGTGATTCAAAACGTCAGATCATAAATAATTTAAGTAGTAAGGGAATCACTTGGGTCTTTCAGCCACCCTACGCACCCAACTTTAATGGTTTGGTTGAGGCAGGTGTTAAGAGTGCCAAATTTCATCTCACCCGCATAACTTCTGATAAGGCCTTAACCTTTGAGGAACTAAGTACAGTGTTCAGCAGGATCGAAGCTGTACTTAATTCTCTCCCTCTTTCACCCCTCTCGTCCAATCCTAACGAGTTCGATGTTTTGACTCCTGGTCATTTTCTTATTGGAGATCCGCTTCTCTCTCGGCCTGAAGAAGATATTTCTGACGTTTAAGTTAATCGGTTGACGCGTTGGCAACTAATCAACCTATTTATCCAACATTTTTGGAAACGTTAGAGTTCAGAGTACTTACATACACTTCAGCAGCGTAGTAATTGGAACAAACCTGCACCTAATTTGGTGGTTGGAGATCTTGTGTTAGTGAAATCCATTTCCACTTCACCTCTTTCCTGGCCACTTGCTCGTGTTTTGGCAACACATCCTGGAGATGATGGTGTTATTAGAGTAGTCTCAGTCAAGACCTCTTCTACTCTTCTGGTATCTTTAAGCGTCCAGTATCTAAAGTGGTCTTACTTGAGAAGGTGCTTTCTGACGAATCACCATAAGATTTTTTTATCATATTATTTTTCCTAAGACAATCAAATTTTCTGTTTTTGTTTTTCTCTCTCTCCTTTTTTTGAAGGACATTTTATTTTCTCAGTTTAAATTTTCTTTTCTTAAAAAAGTTTTTTCCCTTTTTTGGTGGGCGGTTATGTTCGCGCCACAGTTATTAGTTTTATTCCTTATAAAACCTTTCTTATCTTCCCTCCCTAAGAAGAATTCACTAACGAAGATAAGGACCGACGGTGCTGCTACTCGGCAGTGCGAGGAAGTAGCGGGAGAGCCCCTACGCCTAGGGCCTATAGACGTAGGAGAAGCAGTCTCTCTGTGATAGTTTAGAAGCGAGGACTCACTTCCACCCACGCATGGCGCTTTTACAACCTAAAACGCATTTAATGTCATCAACCGTAAGCCTGTACACCCATTTCTTTAACCTGTTACCCATTTTTTCACCCTCACCCTTAATTCCTTGTTTCCCAATTTCACCCATTACTTTTTTTACATTTATTTAATTTACAGATAATTTTTCACCCCGCTCAATATTCAGGCAATATTTTCTCACCCTCTGGTACGAAGGCAGGCCAGGTACTCCCTCCTGCCCGTACAATATATACGCGGTAAACAAATAGTATCGTGTGTGTATTCGGCCGCGTTCAATGTCCACACGTTATCTGTCACCGAGAGCTACCTTGCC
>KZ653449.1:44542-61776 GCA_001010745.2 Gerris buenoi
TTAGTAGTTATTATAACTCAGTTAATTTAGTAGTTATTATAACTCAGTTAATTTAGTAGTTATTATAACTCAGTTAATTTAGTACTTATTATAACTCAGTTAATTTAGTACTTATTATAACTCAGTTAATTTAGTACTTATTATAACTCAGTTAATTTAGTAGTAGTAAATAATCAAGTTAATTTAGTAGTTATTATAACTCAGTTAATTTAGTACTTATTATAACTCAGTTAATTTAGTAGTAGTAAATAATCAAGTTAATTTAGTTTGTCACTTGAAAGTGTTCACATTGCAAGTGACAAACTAACATTAACTTGATTATTCGTCAACTAACTAATTATGTACCTACTCAGGATCATAAAAATCACATTGTCTGTTAAAATGGATAAGACATACCCGCTCTCCACAGGGTCTGTTTTTTTAACAGGTCAGCCCAGCCCATCTATGTATGAACAGACCAACTTAGCCGACCACACAGAATTTTAGCTCAAAATATGGGGGCCCTATCCCCCAAAAACTCTAAAAAAAATGGAAAAAAATTATTTCTCGAAAACAGTTCCGGCGATATGATTAAAAATGTCAAAAAAGCGGTCCATTTAAATACGAATCTAACGATATATGCAATTTTCCTTATCAAAAAGTTGGTTGAATCCATGCTTGCTTAGATTTTAGATCTAAAATTTAGAATTTAAGGCAACCTAATACGGTTGGATTGGGAATAAAATTACCTTTCATTATATATATAATTCGATATAATAGCTGATGAGGGTATATTAATTACGTTTACTCACCTGTTTATACCTGGCAACACCATAGTTGGCCAGAAGGGAAAGTAGGCAACCCTTATTTTTTGAATTCCTTGGGGTGAATTCTCTCCAGTTTATGTTCGATATTTATAAATAACACATCGGGGAATTTAAGTAAGGGGAAGGTTAAAACATTTTATTATTTAACATCATCGGTGCGCCATTTAGCTAGGCAACCTATTTGCGATGTATTAATCTATAAATTCTCTATCATGTCTTTTTTATTATCATTAAATAACAGATGAAGGTATATTCCTTATACCGGATCTTAGACTATAAGTGCAATGCTTTGTTTGTCTACGCACAGATCTGAATTTTGTATAAAAGAACTCTAGGTAGGAGATAAAAAACTATATGGCATGGCCCAAGTTCATACAGCGAGGAGATGAGTTGGGTTATGTTAAGGTTTGTAGAATGCCGACGCTAGCAGGACTCGAGAGAGAGGACTGTCATCTGCCGGCCTGTCACTGTGACATCTTGACAGGCCAGCTACCTCATGCATCTCGCAGTCTGCTGCACCTCAGTTACCATGACAGCCTGTCTCCCACTGTGAACACACTCCACCTCGTTCCACTAATGCACGAGGAGTTTGAGAGGTTTGAAATGGAACACTGGAAGCGAATACACCGGTTAACTGGGTGCTTCAAATTCATCAACAAATCCACCCGTCGCAGCCATTGATCCACCAGCCAATCGACCTATTAATTAATATTGGTGATGCAAACACTCACCAACTTCCACACACCTTGCTAAATATAAACCTTCCAAACCTATCAAATGCGTTCCTTATTATCTCAAACCATCCTCAGATTTCACTAATTAAAAATATTAAATTAAGATAAAACACATGTTTTCTCTAAAACATTGAACTATACGGGGTGGAAAAATATGGAGTTCGCGGGGTCTGAAAGCTACATTCTTCTACTTTTAATTTCATATCTATAACTTACTTATTATCTATAATTTCCGCGTTTCCGTATATATATTTTAACAAATTCTTACATTCTTAGTGGATCCCCTATTTTCCAATGCTTTCAATATCACCTCTATAGGGGTCTCATTGGGAGGGGGGGGGGTCGTTTTGTGGTAACAAAAAAGGATACTACTTATTCAACAAAGCAGTTGCACCCCCCCCCCCCCAAAAAAAATCGCCATCCAATGTAACAACAACCGTTTTGGAACGTTTTCGTTATAAAATGTTATACTGATGCTTACTGCAGTGCAATATCTTCCTGTAAGTCATGGACGTCGTCTGCAGTTAATTAATGGGTGGTGGATTTATGGCGGGGGGTCCGGGGGCCAAATTTTTTGAAAATATGCCCTCTCAAAACAGCGGTTTTATGCATTTCATGAAGTGATAAGATAATTTAAAAGTATCCCAAATTTACCCCCTCAAAATGAAAATATGAACTGTAAGTAACAACAATGACCTCTAAAGTAATTACTTAGACTCCGTATCCATTACTTGTACCCCGTACCCCTGTGTACCAAAATTCAAATTTCGAAAATTATTGTAGACTGATTTTCCTCTTGCTTTGAAGGGCAAGTGTACAACTTTTCATCGAGATCGGATTAAAATTGTAGGTTTGCATAATGAACATACACACACACAAAAGTTGACTTTTTGATATATTTGTCTATTTTATCTCCTCAAAATGTACATCATGACAATTACTGTACTCGTAAAGAGATTTCCAACGGTGTGCATCATGAAGAGTTTTCATATTCTTTGCCATGGGCGTCGCTTCCTGTGCTCCCTGTGCCCCCCCCCCTGGATACGCCACTGCCTCCATATGGGAAAGTTTTGTTTGAGGTTGTAGGAACGATTTATTTTTTGTCAGAATAATGATCTAGATCTAATGATTATGTACAATTTAATAATACATGAACTGATATCAATTTATCCTCGGCTTATTTGTCTTGAAGTTGGTTATTATGAAGTTTGTTCCAACCCCTCTATTTGAACCTTCCTTATCATTGTCCAGCGGATTGTTTGGGAATCGTTTACGACAGGTTTTATGCGTACGCGCTAACATAGTACTGTAGTAAAACATCGTAAGGTTAGAACGGGTTTTGAATCTATTCGCACTCGCACTGTATTTGAAACATTCAAGGAAACCTAACAAATAGAGTGAGGCGACGACTACTGGGGGAGCAGAGCAAGATGTCATGAGTCCCATTAGAAAAACCAACGGAGCATTTGTCCAGCTATATCCAGAGTGGAGGAGCCGATCGATCTCGAGAAGGACAAAACTGGGGTTGTTCAATACTAACGTCAAATCAATCCTATTATACGGATGCGAGACGTGGAAAGTGGCCAACAACATTACATACAAATGTACATACAATACAAATCGCTGTCTACGCCGAATTCTAAATAGAAGATGACCGGACATAATTTTGAAATGAAGATCTGTGGGAGTTTACTCCACAAAAACAAATCGTAATCCAAATGAAAGAGAGAAAATGGCGTTAGATTGGACATACTCTGAGGAAGCCCTAGGGAGCCATAGAGAGGGGTGCACTCTACTGGAACCTCCAGGGAAAGCGCAAACGTGGCCGGACCAGAATACTTGGAAGAGGACAGTCGGGAAAAAAGCCAAGGAATGTGGAAAGACCTGGAGTGAAGTAAAATACGTGTGGTGTCGCGGGACAACCGGTAGGAACGCTAAGTAACGTATACGTTATATTATATCATCTTCAACATAGTAAGAGCATATTAAGAGTAAAGATTTTACTTACTATGCTTACTATGCTCTCTTACTAGGCTTACTATGCTACTATTACTCGTTCTATGCTGTTACTTAATACTGGAGAGGTTATATGTAAACTGCCTTAAGTAAGCCGACTTGGATAAGTACAGAAGGATGTAGGCAATCCAAGATGATGCTGCCTAAGCTAGATAAAGGGAAAACCAGATGGCTCACGGGACTGAGTAGACCCAACATGAGAATCATGGTTGGACGCTGTCAGCTAAAGAGACATCTGCCACTATTAAAGATTAAAGAGGACCCCACATGTCCAGTGTGGGGCAAAGAAGAGGAGACAGTCTACCACTTGGTGGGTGCATAGGAAGGATATGGCAGACTACACTTTCACACTTTAGCGGGAGAGATCAGGGAGAAGGAACTTGTCACACTTAAGTGGCAGGATATCCTCTCCTTTGTCACCCTAACTAGGAGACTCGAGGGTAAGACTGAGGTGGTTTGATTGGCGTGAAAACCAGGGGTTGGCAAAAAGGATCCGAATTTTTGCCCCCTCCCTTTTAGTTTTAGGGTCTCGTTGGTCATATTAAAAAAAGAAACCCTTATAGTTTCGTTCCTGTGTCTGTCTGTCACTCTGTACTATTCCAATAACTTTTGAATCAAAAGAGATATAAAACATGAGACTCATTATTAAAGATATTTTTGACGCGTGTACACAGAAAAAATATAGCGAAAGAAAAAGCACAGAAAAATATAGCTGTTCAAATCCAAAATGGCGAAATTCATATCCAGCGATAAAATAAAAATTTATGTGGGGGTATCAAATGAAAAGTATTTTCAATATTTTACGCCATTTGGTCCAACAACCGTAAAATTTTGCGTGCCACCAACCCAAAAACTATATTTCTGCTAAAAAAAAAAAAATGCAAAATGTGCGATCTGCTGGGCCATGGAAAAAAATTAGAATAGCAATTTGATCTGATTATCTGGGAATCCAAAACGGTGGATAATTCCTGTCGCGGGAANTGGAGTGAAGTAAAATACGTGTGGTGTCGCGGGACAACCGGTAGGAACGCTAAGTAACGTATACGTTATATTATATCATCTTCAACATAGTAAGAGCATATTAAGAGTAAAGATTTTACTTACTATGCTTACTATGCTCTCTTACTAGGCTTACTATGCTACTATTACTCGTTCTATGCTGTTACTTAATACTGGAGAGGTTATATGTAACTGCCTTAAGTAAGCCGACTTGGATAAGTACAGAAGGATGTAGGCAATCCAAGATGATGCTGCCTAAGCTAGATAAAGGGAAAACCAGATGGCTCACGGGACTGAGTAGACCCAACATGAGAATCATGGTTGGACGCTGTCAGCTAAAGAGACATCTGCCACTATTAAAGATTAAAGAGGACCCCACATGTCCAGTGTGGGGCAAAGAAGAGGAGACAGTCTACCACTTGGTGGGTGCATAGGAAGGATATGGCAGACTACACTTTCACACTTTAGCGGGAGAGATCAGGGAGAAGGAACTTGTCACACTTAAGTGGCAGGATATCCTCTCCTTTGTCACCCTAACTAGGAGACTCGAGGGTAGGACTGAGGTGGTTTGATTGGCGTGAAAACCAGGGGTTGGCAAAAAGGATCCGAATTTTTGCCCCCTCCCTTTTAGTTTTAGGGTCTCGTTGGTCATATTAAAAAAAGAAACCCTTATAGTTTCGTTCCTGTGTCTGTCTGTCACTCTGTACTATTCCAATAACTTTTGAATCAAAAGAGATATAAAACATGAGACTCATTATTAAAGATATTTTTGACGCGTGTACACAGAAAAAATATAGCGAAAGAAAAAGCACAGAAAAATATAGCTGTTCAAATCCAAAATGGCGAAATTCATATCCAGCGATAAAATAAAAATTTATGTGGGGGTATCAAATGAAAAGTATTTTCAATATTTTACGCCATTTGGTCCAACAACCGTAAAATTTTGCGTGCCACCAACCCAAAAACTATATTTCTGCTAAAAAAAAAAAAATGCAAAATGTGCGATCTGCTGGGCCATGGAAAAAAATTAGAATAGCAATTTGATCTGATTATCTGGGAATCCAAAACGGTGGATAATTCCTGTCGCGGGAAAATATATTTTTTAAAAATTTTGAGTGGGGTATCAAATGGAAGGTAGTGAAGAGTAGATTACAAAAATATATAACACTTGTGGAAAGCGTTTAATTTTCCACGCCATTTTGTCAAAAAACATCAAAAATTTAAATGCCCCTCTCTTAAACTATATTTCTGCTATCACTAAAATAAAAAAATAAAATTTTACCACATAAAAGATATTGAAGAGTAGGTTACAAAAATATATAGGTACCTAACACTTGTGGAAAGTGATAAAAAAATATAAAACTTTGGCGCAAATATTAAAAATATTAAATACAGCCAGGAAAGTAATTGAAACAGTCAGGGAAATATTTCCCTGCCTGCCGAGGCAGGATAAGTACATCTGTTTTTGCTTGATGTTGTGTTTAGTTTTATTTTATTTGTGTTGCATTAATTTAGTTTTATACTTGTTTTATTACAAAGCAATGTTGTATTATTAATGTGTTCACCTAATTATCTGAATGGCGTGAGTAAATAAAATATTGTATGCAACGAGGCAGCAAAGGAAATTTTTTTGCTTTTGGTAGCAAAAAATCATTGCTTTCCATCATTGCTTTTTTTTATTGCTTTTTTCATCGCTTTGGGGTAAATTATTACCCGAGTTAATTTTCCTAGCTTGTCCTCGCCTCCGGCTCGGGGGCTAACATAATTAATCGTCAGTATAATTTCATTTTGCTGCCTAGTTACATGAAGAACTATTTCTGTCCAATGAGGAGTACAGAATGGAAAACGTAAATAAGTGTTTCATGTTTAATTGTAGTTTTGAAAATGATGCGGGTTGGTTATTGTTGCCGAATGTTGTTGATCTATGTCACTCATTTCATTGTGTACTCTTCTGTGTTGCATTAGGACCCGAAAAAGATTAAGTTGATTGTCTGTTAAAACGTCATTTGGACAAAATTAGGTTTCAATGAGTTAGGATTGATTAAATCACCTGATGATGGGGAAAGTAATTAATGATTGGAGGAGAGTGGTGGGGAAAGGTTTAGATGATAGGATAGGAATAGTAACTGATGACAGTATAGTATCTGATGATGGGGAAAGTAATTAATGATTGGAGAAGAGTGGTGGGGAAAGGTTTAGATGATAGGATAGGAATAGTAACTGATGACAGTATAGTACCTGGTGATGGGGAAATTAATTAATGGTTGGAGAAGAGTGATGGGGGAAAGTTTTAGATGATAGGAATAGTACCTGATGACAGTAGTACGTGATGATGGAAGTTACCTTGATGATAATTAGAGTACTTCCTGATAAAAAAAAGTACCTGATGCTAGGAGAAATAACAGATAATGGGAGTAATACCTTACATGATGACATTGCTCATGTTAATACACTATTTCTGATGATAATATGAGAAGTACCTGATGATAAGAAAAATACCTGATAATGGAAAAAGTACTGTATGATAAGAGGAGTACCTGCTCCCAAAGCATCGTTTAGTAATAACATTCTATACAACAAATATTTATTTATTAATAAAAATTAATTTATTTGAATTTACCCTCTTATCCATTAATAAAAGCTAAATTAATAATTTTTCATAAATGTATAGTATGTATGCTTACATGCTTGGTGTTAAGGCTTTACGCTCTTGAGGTTAGAAACATCACTAAAATGAAAATTTTATTGGTTCTAAGAAAGATATCAAAAATCTAAGAACAGGCTTCAATCCTAATGTCAATTTTGCACAATTTAAGCCCTATTTCAAACTAACTCAATCCAACATACAACGATTTTTATCGTTGTATTGAAATGGAGCCTGTGCTATTTATCATAGGAAGTTGAAATAGGGCTCAAATTGTGCAGAATTGACATTAGGAATGAAGCCTGTACTTAGATTTTTGATAACTTGCTTAGAACCAATACAACTTTAATTTTACTGTTTTTCCTAACCTCAAAAGGCGGTAGAGCCTTAAGGTAGAAGTAGCTAGGACGAACGTTTTTCTTTTGGTCGTCTTTTAGGCTCATTTTATTAGCCCCATGGTAGAGAGTTGCAACCACTTCACACATCATACCACATTGTACCGCTGATGCGAGTATGATTTGATCATTAGTGAGCCATATAAATCAGAGTGTCACGGCGAGGGATCGAACCCACGACCTCGTACCTTCCCTGATTCAGTGATGGCCGAGCAGACGTGGTTAGTAATATAATCCTCACGGCCACGCCGGCTCTATAAATAGATCTATCTATGAACATATCAACAATTAATCAATTTATCATTATCACAAAGTTAGGATTCTAGGCTGTCGAGGAGAAGATAAGAACGTCCAACAATGAAATTGAACGTGTAACCTGACGATCAGAATAACATCATTAATAGTCCAGGAGATAGCGTGCAAAAGAGTGTCTGACTAACATCAAGCTAGAATTTTGTAAACAAGTGCCTTTTAAGAACATGTGGTCGGCTAAGTTCGTCTGTGGGACATAGCTTGGCAATAGGCATTTAAAAAAAACAAAATGGCGGAGAGCGTCCATGTCCCACCAATTACGGTGGACAGTATGATTATCATGATCCTGAGTACAGAATTTAGTCCAGTCAAATGGTGCATAAAAAGAGCTCAAAGTGGAAAGTTCTGGTGTAATTGTTGTTTGTGGTTTACTTTATTTTTTTTGGGGTGTTGACCACGAATCTGAAGTTGTCCAAGAAAATTTCCCGCGGCAAGTATGAGAAATCATCGAAAAACTACTAAAAAAAAGAAAAAACTAGCAAGGCAATCCATTAACGCAATAAGTGGTCTAGAAGTAAAATAAAAAGGAGAAAATAACCTACAATTTATGTCCATAACATTTATTTGTACGTCGTACGTTTTTCACGCAAATGGGAGTTGAAATATTGGGAAGGCTTGGAGAGTGCTGAAGTGTAAACAGTTTGTGGCCGGACTGCGCTGGCAGTCAATTTTATGTTTTTCGGTGTGCTGAACACGAATTTGAAGTTGTCCAACAAAAATTGTCCGCGACTAGCGTTAGTCGAGGACTAACTAACTCTGGGGTTAAATATTGGATTTCAGAGAGAAGGTTTAACTCAAGGATTAGCTTAGTCTCGGACTAAAGTTAGCCCGGGTTTATTTAACCTTTGTTTACAATTTATTTTTGTGTCAAACTATTATTCTCAATAAATGAATTAATCGATGTTGTTAATAAAATGTGTTCCTATTAAGTAAGATACGATAAGATCTATCATAAAACATACTTTTTATTTGTTTTAATCAATTCAGTGTTTGACTAAAGTCGTGGACTAGTTAACCCGTAGGTTAAATAAACGCGGGCTAACTTTAGTCCGAGACTAAGTTAATCCTTGTGTTAAACCTTATCTCAGTCAAATGGTAGTTTGAAGTGGAAAGTTCTGGTGTAATTGTTGTTAGTGGTTTACTTTATNAAAAAAAAAAAAAAAAAAAAAAAAAAAAAAAAAAAAAAAAAAAAAAAAAAAAAAAAAAAAAAAATGGTAAAGAGATAATTTGTAGGAATTTTTCTCTTCTATATTTCTAACTTTCCACTTCAAACTACCATCTGACTGGACTAATTAGTTAGTAGACCAAAAATACGGTCGATGTTATTTTCACACTTGATTGGTTAGTTATTCAAATAAGTATTACTAAAAATCAACGTTGTCACCTATCAAGGGACAAACTAACATCAACTTGATTTTTGGTTTATTATCTAATTCTGTACTCAGGATCATGAAAATCATACTGTCCACCATAATTGGTGAGACGTGGGTGCTCTCCACCGGTTTATTTTTTTTAGACGCCTATTCCCAAGCTATGTCCCGCAGACGAACTTAGCCGACCTCATATTATTAAAGGGCGCTAAAAGATTGAATTGTATACAAAATTCTAGCTTGATGTAAGTCAGACACTTTTTTGCACGCCATCTCCTGGACTATAGGTATGTTTTGTTCGTTCAATGGTCATCGGCACGTCACAAAAACAAAATCATTTTGGCAATCTGTTCGCACTTTTCAGCTGAACAATGAAATGAAACGTTCTCTTTCTGCTCATATGGGGGCCTTAAAGAGAGTGAAAATTAAATTTTTGAGTTAGGGACAATAATTATAATAATATAAACAATTACAATATTTGTAATAGTTCAAATATTCCCTGCCTGCAGTTTAAGAACGTGGAAACAATAGAAGAACGTGGATCCTGGATCTACAATCTTATCAGAACAGAACACTATTACTAAGAACTTTAAGTTAACAGTGGAATCGTGCCCAGGTGTAGTGTCTAGTCTAAGTGGTTTGGGTTAGAGTGATACATCAGGGATGTAGGGATCTGTAGTTCGATTCTTAACGCCTGCTTGCATTTTTATATCTCTACCTCTTTAAAAAGAACTAAGAAGTTGAAGTTAACAAATGATTCATGTCTAGGTGTAACTAAGTGGTTCGAGCACTCAGTCACGTGGTTGTAAAGATCAGTAGTTCGATTCCCACCGCGCCTGCTTGCATTTTTATACCTCTATACTCTTTAATAAGAACTAAGAAGTTGAAATAAACAATGTTTCTTGTGTTGGTGTTTAGCCAACTGATGTTAGAGGGCTTAGTCGGAGATGTAGGGATCAGTAGTTCGATTCTCACCGCGGCTGCTTTCATTTTTATATCACCCCCTTTTTAATTTAACTAAGAAATAAGAAGTGGAAGTAAACAATGGTTCATGTCTAGGTGTAACTAAGTGGTTAGAGCGCTTAGTTGGAAATACATATAGGAATCCCTGGTTCGATTCTAACCACAAGCTTGCATTTTTATCTTATTCCTCCTCTAATATTTACATTAATTATTAACCATAACTGTAGGTACGGTTTGCTATTAATTTAAAATTTCTTAAGGGTCCCATTCACGATAATTTGTTGTACAACCGAGTAGAACAATTTGACAATAAAACGAAAACACGTTTCACAAACATTAGTTTCAAACTTTGAAGTATGTTCATTGGTCAAAGCACAGTATTGCACAACAAAAATTGTTTGTAAATCAAAAATATAAATATAGATCTACAAATCTTAAGACCAATACCATAATTCTTCAACAAACCCAAAATGCGGCGTTTAGACGATCAACTTGGTTGTCATGTCAACATAGTTGTCAACCAAGTTGACATTTAATAAGAAGGTAGGGTTAGCGAGATGCTGTCAAATATATTTGACTACAATATTGATCTGTCATGAATGAACCACCTTAATTATTAATTCTTGACATTTAAGTTGAGAACATTGAATCTACACAATCTACAGTTTCTTTATGTTTTTTGGTGAGGTTTTAGGGTTTAAAATAAGTGAAGAATTGTTATACCTCGTTATTATCATGAATTATAATATAATTCATGATAATAACAATTATATGATAATAATTAAGAAGAGGCTCGTCCAACATGCATTTTTTTTTCTTTTTATTTTACTCCAACATGGTGGACCAACATCTAATTTTAACCTCCAACCTATCCACCTTAGAATAATACTATATATAGAAGGAGCATAGAATCAAAACAACAAGCAATTACTTATAAGGGACTGAAGCCAACTTTCGCCGAGGGGTTGTGTCCCTTAGACCAGGGGACCAACAAAACAACACTCTTTTTTTTCATTTAAGCTGGAGAAGGTTGGCCACGCTTTAGTAACTATTCAAAGCCCGCTCACAAACGTCAAGAAAACAAGCCCTGCCATTGGTTATTGTTTACGTTTCACTCTGACGTCATTTTTTTCAACTCGCCCGTCATGATATAATAAACATTATTTTTAGCATATTTCAAACTAAAATAAGATAAAAAAAAAAAAAATATTACAATAAACTAAACTGACTATCAATAATTATAATTAAATAAAAAATTAAATTATAAAACCGAAGGCAAATAATTTTAGAGTTATGACGTCACAAATTACAAAAATGAATTTTTAGAACGCGGATAAGGATCACAACCAAAGTTGGTTTCAATGTTATCAGTGACACTCCTTCTATATATAGTATTATTCAAAGCTATCCACAGACGATAAACATTGTCTTCAACATGGCATATTGACAACAAGGTTGATCGTCTAAACGCCGCTTAAACATTTCAACATGTTTTTAAAACATAGCTACTCTTGCGTGTACGAGGTTTAGATTTTATCTACATGTTTGTCCAACCTGACAATTGGTTTAGTCAGCTTACATACGGTGACATTTGTTGCACAACCGACCCAAGTTGTATGACAGATCGCATCCTATAGGAGGAAGTTTATAGAACGAGTATTGTCGGTGCCGATGAGTGGACGTGGTGATCAGGCTGTATTAGGATTGTCAAGAGACTCCGGAGGCTTGTCGACGGTTTCGGCTTGGACAAGCTCCGGTCTGGTGGGGGTCTCCTGATAAGGGCGCTGTAGAGTCTAGAGGAACATGGCTGCCACGACCAGGCTTCTTCTCTCGTCGTGCCGCAGTCGAGGACACGCCACCGTCGCCTGCCTACCTCCGTCTCATCCACAACGACCAAGGTACGTTATCAACACCTCGCCCCAGATTCCTCTTGATTATGTACAAGCACGCATGCGCTCCACGTCGCGTCTTGCTCAACCGTGGCATACCTCTCGACGGCTCCCATAGAGGTCGACCTCGGCCTCCACCAGACCCACATTGCTAAAACTTCCAACAACAACCCTCTACATCTACCGCTCTAAAAACTAATCGACCAACTTCCCATTTCACCAAACTTACTCCTGCCCATTACAACTTAATCCATTTCTAACTAATGTTTGCATTCTTATCAAAACATAAACACTGATAAGAATGAAACTTTACTTCTTTGACTTTCATTTATTTAAAACAAAAACCGCAATATTGTTGAAAAAGTAATTTAACAAATCAAACAAGTCACAAAGTCAAAACCTGTCAATGAATGGTTATAATAAAGGATGAAATTTGTCATCCAGTACACAGTCGCAATTTAGAGTTCTTATGTTATAACATAATTAGTTTTCTTAAAACCTTACTTGGTGTCAGTTATTCAGTCAGTCACAACAGGTTATGGGTCCAGCACGCTTCCAAGGTTGCCGAGTAAGTGGTTTCAATACACAGCGAGGGTACGGAGACAATTTTACGAATTAGACGAGTTAGTTAACCATTATAATCCGTTCCAGCATTAGCCATTCCAAGACGAGAGCTTTTTAAAAGTTTGTTTTTGTTATAACATTTGAACTTATCATTTTAATGACGCATTTTGATTGCTCCAAAGCAATGAACTACTCCTGAGTATATCTAGCCTAAAACGTTCATCGATCCAATCATATTTTTTTAAGATTTGAGGGGGATTTTTTTTTCCCAAACGTCACATCAATAATTTGTCAAAAACCATATTTTGTTTTTGACAAATAATAACTGTGATTTTGCTTCCGAGCATACCAAAAGTAACGAAAGTGATGAGATAGTTCTGAAGAAAAAATATTTCTTTACATGTCCGATTTCAAAAATCGGACATGTAAAGATGTAAAGGTGGTTAGAGGTGGTTAGAGGAGGTTAGAGGTGGTTAGAGGTGGTTAGAGGTGGTNTGCAATAATGTATAGGTCCAGAAATGCATTGTTTCCATGATTATTTTTTTTCTAATTTCGATATTATTTTTAAATGAAGCAACTAAAAACACAACTTTTTTGTATCTTGGATTTTTTTCGTTTCTTTCATCGTTTTTGAAATAATAACCCCAATTTATTACATTTCCATTTCTCATACAAAAACATATTTTTAGGGTTTCGTTGATCATCCTCGAAACCCTTGCGTGTGTGTATGTCAGTCTGTCCGTCTGTCTGTCAGTCTGTCCGGTTGTACTTTGGATCATATCCTTTGAACGGTTCACGCTAGAGCAGCAGTTCCCAAATACTTTTTGTCGTGGACCCCTAGAAATTTAGGTTGACTGCCATGGACCCTAGCCTAATAACATCTTTGATAACTAAATAAAAAGGCATGAGTATTATACATAAATCATGTATTATATGCATGATATAAAATAAAAATTCAGTGTGAATGGTGAACTCACATTTCGCTAAAAGGTTTTTCAAATCCTCTTTTATACTGTGTTGGACAGAGAAATTTGTGAAGTTTCTTTGACAGCCTTATCACCAAAAATTTTATGTCACTATAATGTGATGATACTATNGCTAAAAGGTTTTTCAAATCCTCTTTTATACTGTGTTGGACAGAGAAATTTGTGAAGTTTCTTTGACAGCCTTATCACCAAAAATTTTATGTCACTATAATGTGATGATACTATAATTTTAGGTGCTAGAGGTCGACCAAGAAGTCATGGAAATCTGAGGAGTGCGCTAGTATCGTCATATACAGTCAGTTTTTAATAAAATAGACCACTGTCAAAAAACACAGTGTTTTGATTTGTTTTAAATCATTTTATTTTTCATAACTTCTATATTTTTTGCTACAGGCAACACTGTACCTGATAAGAAATCACTTCTACTATACGATAATCGATAATATCTTTATATTATTATTTATTGATTCTTCCTCTTTATTTCTGAGTATGATTTGTTACTTTTGATTTCCAAACCTGTTATTTGTAGCGTCCTTAGTATTTGCATCATCCCGTGGATTTGTGGATCGTACGNTTGCTAAAACTTCCAACAACAACCCTCTACATCTACCGCTCTAAAAACTAATCGACCAACTTCCCATTTCACCAAACTTACTCCTGCCCATTACAACAATCCATTTCTAACTAATGTTTACATTCTTATCAAAACGTAAACACTGATAAGAATGAAACTTTACTCTTTGACTTTCATTTATTTAAAACAAAAACCAATATTGTTGAAAAATAAACTCAGTTGTTAAAGTAGTTTAACAAATTAAACAAAAACAAAGTTAATTAAACATAATAATTAAACAAAAAAAAAAGTTTTTGAATGGGTTTATATTATAAAGGATGAAATTTGACATCCAGCACACAGTCGCAATTTAGAGTTCTTGTGTTACAATATAATTAGAGTTCTTCAGACCTTACTTGGTGTCAGTTATTCAGTCAGTCACAAGAGGTTATGGGTCCAGCACGCTTCCAAGGTTGCCGAGTAAGTGGTTTCAATACACAGCGAGGGTACGGAGACAATTTTACGAATTAGACGAGTTAGTTAACCATTATAATCCGTTCCAGCATTAGCCATTTCAAGACGAGGGCTTTTTAAAAGTTTGTTTTTGTTATAACATTTAAACTTTTTAAACATAGCTACTCTTGCGTGTACGAGGTTTAGATTTTATCTACATGTTTGTCCAACCTGACAATTGGTTTAGTCAGCTTACATACGGTGACATTTGTTGCACAACCGACCCAAGTTGTATGACAGATCGCATCCTATAGGAGGAAGTTTATAGAACGAGTATTGTCGGTGCCGATGAGTGGACGTGGTGATCAGGCTGTATTATGATCGTCAAGAGACTCCGGAGGCTTGTCGACGGTTTCGGCTTGGACAAGCTCCGGTCTGGTGGGGGTCTCCTGATAAGGGCGCTGTAGAGTCTAGAGGAACATGGCTGCCACGACCAGGCTTCTTCTCTCGTCGTGCCGCAGTCGAGGACACGCCACCGTCGCCTGCCTACCTCCGTCTCATCCACAACGACCAAGGTACGTTATCAACACCTCGCCCCAGATTCCTCTTGATTATGTACAAGCACGCATGCGCTCCACGTCGCGTCTTGCTCAACCGTGGCATACCTCTCGGTGACGGCTCCCATACTCCCATAGAGGTCGACCTCGGCCTCCACCAGACCCACATTGCTAAAACTTCCAACAACAACCCTCTACATCTACCGCTCTAAAAACTAATCGACCAACTTCCCATTTCACCAAACTTACTCCTGCCCATTACAGGGCGCTAAAAGATTGAATTGTATACAAAATTCTAGCTTGATGTAAGTCAGACACTTTTTTGCACGCCATCTCCTGGACTATAGGTATGTTTTGTTCGTTCAATGGTCATCGGCTCGTCACAAAAACAAAATCATTTTGGCAATCTGTTCGCACTTTTCAGCTGAACAATGAAATGAAACGTTCTCTTTCTGCTCATATGGGGGCCTTAAAGAGAGTGAAAATTAAATTTTTGAGTTAGGGACAATAATTATAATAATATAAACAATTACAATATTTGTAATAGTTCAAATATTCCCTGCCTGCAGTTTAAGAACGTGGAAACAATAGAAGAACGTGGATCCTGGATCTACAATCTTATCAGAACAGAACACTATTACTAAGAACTTTAAGTTAACAGTAGAATCGTGCCCAGGTGTAGTGTCTAGTCTAAGTGGTTTGGGTTAGAGTGATACATCAGGGATGTAGGGATCTGTAGTTCGATTCTTAACGCCTGCTTGCATTTTTATATCTCTACCTCTTTAAAAAGAACTAAGAAGTTGAAGTTAACAAATGATTCATGTCTAGGTGTAACTAAGTGGTTCGAGCACTCAGTCACGTGGTTGTAAAGATCAGTAGTTCGATTCCCACCGCGCCTGCTTGCATTTTTATACCTCTATACTCTTTAATAAGAACTAAGAAGTTGAAATAAACAATGTTTCTTGTGTTGGTGTTTAGCCAACTGATGTTAGAGGGCTTAGTCGGAGATGTAGGGATCAGTAGTTCGATTCTCACCGCGGCTGCTTTCATTTTTATATCACCCCCTTTTTAATTTAACTAAGAAATAAGAAGTGGAAGTAAACAATGGTTCATGTCTAGGTGTAACTAAGTGGTTAGAGCGCTTAGTTGGAAATACATATAGGAATCCCTGGTTCGATTCTAACCACAAGCTTGCATTTTTATCTTATTCCTCCTCTAATATTTACATTAATTATTAACCATAACTGTAGGTACGGTTTGCTATTAATTTAAAATTTCTTAAGGGTCCCATTCACGATAATTTGTTGTACAACCGAGTAGAACAATTTGACAATAAAACGAAAACACGTTTCACAAACATTAGTTTCAAACTTTGAAGTATGTTCATTGGTCAAAGCACAGTATTGCACAACAAAAATTGTTTGTAAATCAAAAATATAAATATAGATCTACAAATCTTAAGACCAATACCATAATTCTTCAACAAACCCAAAATGCGGCGTTTAGACGATCAACTTGGTTGTCATGTCAACATAGTTGTCAACCAAGTTGACATTTAATAAGAAGGTAGGGTTAGCGAGATGCTGTCAAATATATTTGACTACAATATTGATCTGTCATGAATGAACCACCTTAATTATTAATTCTTGACATTTAAGTTGAGAACATTGAATCTACACAATCTACAGTTTCTTTATGTTTTTTGGTGAGGTTTTAGGGTTTAAAATAAGTGAAGAATTGTTATACCTCGTTATTATCATGAATTATAATATAATTCATGATAATAACAATTATATGATAATAATTAAGAAGAGGCTCGTCCAACATGCATTTTTTTTTCTTTTTATTTTACTCCAACATGGTGGACCAACATCTAATTTTAACCTCCAACCTATCCACCTTAGAATAATACTATATATAGAAGGAGCATAGAATCAAAACAACAAGCAATTACTTATAAGGGACTGAAGCCAACTTTCGCCGAGGGGTTGTG
>KZ653449.1:71502-82515 GCA_001010745.2 Gerris buenoi
TAAGTTACGTGCCGAGGAATCATTCCGCAAATCCAAAAATTCATTTTGTATCTCCTCAGGAATGTTGGATACATCAATGGACAACATTTCCTTTCGACATCCAAAGTACGGCAGTATAGAAAAGAAGAACATCGTGATCAGAATCCATGTCTTTGCATTGTTCTTTGAACAAATACCTCCAGATTTGATGTAATTTAATTTTAAGTTGGCGACCCCCCCCAAAAAACCTTCGCGACCCCCTTGGGGGTCGCGACCCACAGGTTGGGAACCACTGGTCTAGGCTTTCTGCTGATATATGTACCTACCTGCAAACTGCTAGTCGCATACATTTGTATGCCTTTCCCAAAGGTTTGGTAGACACTCTAATCCATCAGAGTAATAGGAAATAACTTAATTTTCTGCGGCGTTCAAGACCCTCAGCAATGACGAAATATCCTTAAGTAGTGACGTTCCTGCTATATCTTAATAACCTGCCTTAATCTTGATGACTTTGCTGTTAAACATTCTTAAGCAGCGAAATCCTGCCATAATCTTGATGACTTTGCAGTTATTTATTCTTAAGCAGTGAATCCTGCCATAATCTTGATGACTTTGCTTTTATTCATTCTTAAGGCTCTACAGCTCTTTGAGTTTAGAAAAATTATTAAAATAAATATTTTATTGGTTCTAAGCAAGATATCAAAAATCTAATTACAGGCTTTATTCCTAATTTTAAATCTGCACAATTTGAGCCCTATTTCAACTTCCTATGATAAATAGTACAGGCGCCATTTCAATACAACGATAAAACTCGTCGTTAATAAAAAATTATGCAGAATTAAAATTTGGAATGAAGCCTGTACTTAGATTATTGCTTAGAACCAATATAATTTTAATTTTACTGTTTTTCCTAACCTCAAAGGATGGTAGAGCCTTAAGCAGTAAACTCCTGAATCTTGATGACTTTGCTGTTAAACATTCTTAAGCAGTGAAATCTACCTTACGCTTGATGACTTTGCTGTAGTTAATTCCTAAGCAGTGAAATCCTGTCATAATCTTGATGACTTTGATGTTAAACATTCTTAAGTAGTGAAATCTTCCTTACGCTTGATGACTTTGCTGTTATTTATTCTTAAGCAGTGAAATCCTGCTATAATCTTGACGACTTTGCTGTTAAACATTCTTAAGTAGTGAAATCTTCCTTACGCTTGATGACTTTGCTGTTATTTATTCTTAAGCAGTGAAATCCTGCCTTACTCTTGATGACTTTGCTGTTATTCATCTTTAAGCAGTGAAATCCTGTCATAATCTTGATGACTTTGCTTTTAACCATCCTTAAGCAGTGAAATCCTGCCTTAATCTTGAATACTTTGCTGTTAAACATCCTTAAGCAGTGAAATCATGCTATAATCTTGACGACTTTGCTGTTAAACATTCTTAAGTAGTGAAATCTTCCTTACGCTTGATGACTTTGCTGTTATTTATTCTTAAGCAGTGAAATCCTGCCTTACTCTTGATGACTTTGCTGTTATTCATCTTTAAGCAGTGAAATCCTGTCATAATCTTGATGACTTTGCTTTTAACCATCCTTAAGCAGTGAAATCCTGCCTTAATCTTGAATACTTTGCTGTTAAACATCCTTAAGCAGTGAAATCATGCTATAATCTTGACGACTTTGCTGTTAAACATTCTTAAGTAGTGAAATCTTCCTTACGCTTGATGACTTTGCTGTTATTTATTCTTAAGCAGTGAAATCCTGCCTTACTCTTGATGACTTTGCTGTTATTCATCTTTAAGCAGTGAAATCCTGTCATAATCTTGATGACTTTGCTTTTAACCATCCTTAAGCAGTGAAATCCTGCCTTAATCTTGAATACTTTGCTGTTAAACATCCTTAAGCAGTGAAATCATGCTATAATCTTGACGACTTTGCTGTTAAACATTCTTAAGTAGTGAAATCTTCCTTACGCTTGATGACTTTGCTGTTATTTATTCTTAAGCAGTGAAATCCTGCCTTACTCTTGATGACTTTGCTGTTATTCATCTTTAAGCAGTGAAATCCTGTCATAATCTTGATGACTTTGCTTTTAACCATCCTTAAGCAGTGAAATCCTGCCTTAATCTTGAATACTTTGCTGTTAAACATCCTTAAGCAGTGAAATCATGCTATAATCTTGACGACTTTGCTGTTAAACATTCTTAAGTAGTGAAATCTTCCTTACGCTTGATGACTTTGCTGTTATTTATTCTTAAGCAGTGAAATCCTGCCTTACTCTTGATGACTTTGCTGTTATTCATCTTTAAGCAGTGAAATCCTGTCATAATCTTGATGACTTTGCTTTTAACCATCCTTAAGCAGTGAAATCCTGCCTTAATCTTGAATACTTTGCTGTTAAACATCCTTAAGCAGTGAAATCATGCTATAATCTTGACGACTTTGCTGTTAAACATTCTTAAGTAGTGAAATCTTCCTTACGCTTGATGACTTTGCTGTTATTTATTCTTAAGCAGTGAAATCCTGCCTTACTCTTGATGACTTTGCTGTTATTCATCTTTAAGCAGTGAAATCCTGTCATAATCTTGATGACTTTGCTTTTAACCATCCTTAAGCAGTGAAATCCTGCCTTAATCTTGAATACTTTGCTGTTAAACATCCTTAAGCAGTGAAATCATGCTATAATCTTGACGACTTTGCTGTTAAACATTCTTAAGTAGTGAAATCTTCCTTACGCTTGATGACTTTGCTGTTATTTATTCTTAAGCAGTGAAATCCTGCCTTACTCTTGATGACTTTGCTGTTATTCATCTTTAAGCAGTGAAATCCTGTCATAATCTTGATGACTTTGCTTTTAACCATCCTTAAGCAGTGAAATCCTGCCTTAATCTTGAATACTTTGCTGTTAAACATCCTTAAGCAGTGAAATCATGCTATAATCTTGACGACTTTGCTGTTAAACATTCTTAAGTAGTGAAATCTTCCTTACGCTTGATGACTTTGCTGTTATTTATTCTTAAGCAGTGAAATCCTGCCTTACTCTTGATGACTTTGCTGTTATTCATCTTTAAGCAGTGAAATCCTGTCATAATCTTGATGACTTTGCTTTTAACCATCCTTAAGCAGTGAAATCCTGCCTTAATCTTGAATACTTTGCTGTTAAACATCCTTAAGCAGTGAAATCATGCTATAATCTTGACGACTTTGCTGTTAAACATTCTTAAGTAGTGAAATCTTCCTTACGCTTGATGACTTTGCTGTTATTTATTCTTAAGCAGTGAAATCCTGCCTTACTCTTGATGACTTTGCTGTTATTCATCTTTAAGCAGTGAAATCCTGTCATAATCTTGATGACTTTGCTTTTAACCATCCTTAAGCAGTGAAATCCTGCCTTAATCTTGAATACTTTGCTGTTAAACATCCTTAAGCAGTGAAATCATGCTATAATCTTGACGACTTTGCTGTTAAACATTCTTAAGTAGTGAAATCTTCCTTACGCTTGATGACTTTGCTGTTATTTATTCTTAAGCAGTGAAATCCTGCCTTACTCTTGATGACTTTGCTGTTATTCATCTTTAAGCAGTGAAATCCTGTCATAATCTTGATGACTTTGCTTTTAACCATCCTTAAGCAGTGAAATCCTGCCTTAATCTTGAATACTTTGCTGTTAAACATCCTTAAGCAGTGAAATCATGCTATAATCTTGACGACTTTGCTGTTAAACATTCTTAAGTAGTGAAATCTTCCTTACGCTTGATGACTTTGCTGTTATTTATTCTTAAGCAGTGAAATCCTGCCTTACTCTTGATGACTTTGCTGTTATTCATCTTTAAGCAGTGAAATCCTGTCATAATCTTGATGACTTTGCTTTTAACCATCCTTAAGCAGTGAAATCCTGCCTTAATCTTGAATACTTTGCTGTTAAACATCCTTAAGCAGTGAAATCATGCTATAATCTTGACGACTTTGCTGTTAAACATTCTTAAGTAGTGAAATCTTCCTTACGCTTGATGACTTTGCTGTTATTTATTCTTAAGCAGTGAAATCCTGCCTTACTCTTGATGACTTTGCTGTTATTCATCTTTAAGCAGTGAAATCCTGTCATAATCTTGATGACTTTGCTTTTAACCATCCTTAAGCAGTGAAATCCTGCCTTAATCTTGAATACTTTGCTGTTAAACATCCTTAAGCAGTGAAATCATGCTATAATCTTGACGACTTTGCTGTTAAACATTCTTAAGTAGTGAAATCTTCCTTACGCTTGATGACTTTGCTGTTATTTATTCTTAAGCAGTGAAATCCTGCCTTACTCTTGATGACTTTGCTGTTATTCATCTTTAAGCAGTGAAATCCTGTCATAATCTTGATGACTTTGCTTTTAACCATCCTTAAGCAGTGAAATCCTGCCTTAATCTTGAATACTTTGCTGTTAAACATCCTTAAGCAGTGAAATCATGCTATAATCTTGACGACTTTGCTGTTAAACATTCTTAAGTAGTGAAATCTTCCTTACGCTTGATGACTTTGCTGTTATTTATTCTTAAGCAGTGAAATCCTGCCTTACTCTTGATGACTTTGCTGTTATTCATCTTTAAGCAGTGAAATCCTGTCATAATCTTGATGACTTTGCTTTTAACCATCCTTAAGCAGTGAAATCCTGCCTTAATCTTGAATACTTTGCTGTTAAACATCCTTAAGCAGTGAAATCATGCTATAATCTTGACGACTTTGCTGTTAAACATTCTTAAGTAGTGAAATCTTCCTTACGCTTGATGACTTTGCTGTTATTTATTCTTAAGCAGTGAAATCCTGCCTTACTCTTGATGACTTTGCTGTTATTCATCTTTAAGCAGTGAAATCCTGTCATAATCTTGATGACTTTGCTTTTAACCATCCTTAAGCAGTGAAATCCTGCCTTAATCTTGAATACTTTGCTGTTAAACATCCTTAAGCAGTGAAATCATGCTATAATCTTGACGACTTTGCTGTTAAACATTCTTAAGTAGTGAAATCTTCCTTACGCTTGATGACTTTGCTGTTATTTATTCTTAAGCAGTGAAATCCTGCCTTACTCTTGATGACTTTGCTGTTATTCATCTTTAAGCAGTGAAATCCTGTCATAATCTTGATGACTTTGCTTTTAACCATCCTTAAGCAGTGAAATCCTGCCTTAATCTTGAATACTTTGCTGTTAAACATCCTTAAGCAGTGAAATCATGCTATAATCTTGACGACTTTGCTGTTAAACATTCTTAAGTAGTGAAATCTTCCTTACGCTTGATGACTTTGCTGTTATTTATTCTTAAGCAGTGAAATCCTGCCTTACTCTTGATGACTTTGCTGTTATTCATCTTTAAGCAGTGAAATCCTGTCATAATCTTGATGACTTTGCTTTTAACCATCCTTAAGCAGTGAAATCCTGCCTTAATCTTGAATACTTTGCTGTTAAACATCCTTAAGCAGTGAAATCATGCTATAATCTTGACGACTTTGCTGTTAAACATTCTTAAGTAGTGAAATCTTCCTTACGCTTGATGACTTTGCTGTTATTTATTCTTAAGCAGTGAAATCCTGCCTTACTCTTGATGACTTTGCTGTTATTCATCTTTAAGCAGTGAAATCCTGTCATAATCTTGATGACTTTGCTTTTAACCATCCTTAAGCAGTGAAATCCTGCCTTAATCTTGAATACTTTGCTGTTAAACATCCTTAAGCAGTGAAATCATGCTATAATCTTGACGACTTTGCTGTTAAACATTCTTAAGTAGTGAAATCTTCCTTACGCTTGATGACTTTGCTGTTATTTATTCTTAAGCAGTGAAATCCTGCCTTACTCTTGATGACTTTGCTGTTATTCATCTTTAAGCAGTGAAATCCTGTCATAATCTTGATGACTTTGCTTTTAACCATCCTTAAGCAGTGAAATCCTGCCTTAATCTTGAATACTTTGCTGTTAAACATCCTTAAGCAGTGAAATCATGCTATAATCTTGACGACTTTGCTGTTAAACATTCTTAAGTAGTGAAATCTTCCTTACGCTTGATGACTTTGCTGTTATTTATTCTTAAGCAGTGAAATCCTGCCTTACTCTTGATGACTTTGCTGTTATTCATCTTTAAGCAGTGAAATCCTGTCATAATCTTGATGACTTTGCTTTTAACCATCCTTAAGCAGTGAAATCCTGCCTTAATCTTGAATACTTTGCTGTTAAACATCCTTAAGCAGTGAAATCATGCTATAATCTTGACGACTTTGCTGTTAAACATTCTTAAGTAGTGAAATCTTCCTTACGCTTGATGACTTTGCTGTTATTTATTCTTAAGCAGTGAAATCCTGCCTTACTCTTGATGACTTTGCTGTTATTCATCTTTAAGCAGTGAAATCCTGTCATAATCTTGATGACTTTGCTTTTAACCATCCTTAAGCAGTGAAATCCTGCCTTAATCTTGAATACTTTGCTGTTAAACATCCTTAAGCAGTGAAATCATGCTATAATCTTGACGACTTTGCTGTTAAACATTCTTAAGTAGTGAAATCTTCCTTACGCTTGATGACTTTGCTGTTATTTATTCTTAAGCAGTGAAATCCTGCCTTACTCTTGATGACTTTGCTGTTATTCATCTTTAAGCAGTGAAATCCTGTCATAATCTTGATGACTTTGCTTTTAACCATCCTTAAGCAGTGAAATCCTGCCTTAATCTTGAATACTTTGCTGTTAAACATCCTTAAGCAGTGAAATCATGCTATAATCTTGACGACTTTGCTGTTAAACATTCTTAAGTAGTGAAATCTTCCTTACGCTTGATGACTTTGCTGTTATTTATTCTTAAGCAGTGAAATCCTGCCTTACTCTTGATGACTTTGCTGTTATTCATCTTTAAGCAGTGAAATCCTGTCATAATCTTGATGACTTTGCTTTTAACCATCCTTAAGCAGTGAAATCCTGCCTTAATCTTGAATACTTTGCTGTTAAACATCCTTAAGCAGTGAAATCATGCTATAATCTTGACGACTTTGCTGTTAAACATTCTTAAGTAGTGAAATCTTCCTTACGCTTGATGACTTTGCTGTTATTTATTCTTAAGCAGTGAAATCCTGCCTTACTCTTGATGACTTTGCTGTTATTCATCTTTAAGCAGTGAAATCCTGTCATAATCTTGATGACTTTGCTTTTAACCATCCTTAAGCAGTGAAATCCTGCCTTAATCTTGAATACTTTGCTGTTAAACATCCTTAAGCAGTGAAATCATGCTATAATCTTGACGACTTTGCTGTTAAACATTCTTAAGTAGTGAAATCTTCCTTACGCTTGATGACTTTGCTGTTATTTATTCTTAAGCAGTGAAATCCTGCCTTACTCTTGATGACTTTGCTGTTATTCATCTTTAAGCAGTGAAATCCTGTCATAATCTTGATGACTTTGCTTTTAACCATCCTTAAGCAGTGAAATCCTGCCTTAATCTTGAATACTTTGCTGTTAAACATCCTTAAGCAGTGAAATCATGCTATAATCTTGACGACTTTGCTGTTAAACATTCTTAAGTAGTGAAATCTTCCTTACGCTTGATGACTTTGCTGTTATTTATTCTTAAGCAGTGAAATCCTGCCTTACTCTTGATGACTTTGCTGTTATTCATCTTTAAGCAGTGAAATCCTGTCATAATCTTGATGACTTTGCTTTTAACCATCCTTAAGCAGTGNCCAAAAAATGCCCCCCCCCCTCCAACCAGTATGTAACTGCTGGTCCTAAAAGTTTGAAATAATTTATGCTAATACCTTATGGTTGGGCGATGAAAATTTCCTGAAACATCTAATTTACCTTGTCATTTTTACCGATAAAATCATTCTGACGCCATGGGGGATTGAACCAGGAATCCCTATGGTTGAAAAATATCATTATAATTATATAACGGGTATACTTAATCATTTACATAACCCTAAAATGAACTTAAACGCATGAAATAACCTGCATGGGATTATAAAATGTTTTCGGTATCAATTGAATTTGAAAATACATCTTTATTTATTTATTTGAATTGATGTTTCATCATTTCGTCGATAGAAACGCATTATTTTCTCTTTTATTAATACTGTTCAGTATATTGTGATGAGGAATACAGCTGTTCTAAATGAAAGGGGGTGTTAAGAAGTGAAGAGGTGGCTGTGAAAGGCTAAACACAGAAGGAGAGGGTTAGGGTGGAGTTGGACCCAGTGAAAGGGCAGAGTTGAGACGAAAGGCAATATAGAACGTGAAGGTTTGAGAGTTGCAGATAGTCTCTTTGTTGTTCGAGGAGGCAGATATCGAGTCGTGGTTGGACTAACCAAGGTTCTTCTGGTGGAACTAGTTGAGCCGGAACAGTATTGATCGCTTAGTGATGCCAGGTCTACTGCCTCGACCTAGGTGAGGTAGATATCTACTCACCTGGGTCCTCCGCAGTATATACTCTGCCCTCTATCTGCCAGCGATACCTTATTAATTAGCCCAACCATCAGAGTGTTTCAACCTCCTTACAGTTCCGTAACCTACCAACAAGNTGTACCAATTTATTTTTCTGGCTACTAAAATAAAACATTAATTTATCATATATGTGCAACTTTTAATAATAAAATATTATTCGTATATAATTTTGTTTAAATAAAATACCCCGGTCTTCATGTCCCATTCTTAAAAAACTTAAATTTATTTGTAGATAAAATAACATTTTAGATGCTCTTGGAATAGGCTAAAAAAACGTTTTTAAGTAACGTAAATTATAAAAATTTTCCCGGGGGAGGACCCGACTGCTAACTTGTCTGTGATTATACCAAACCCGCATTACATCCCCGTATTTTTTTTTAATCTGTGCCCCCTCCAAAATAAAATCCTGGGTGCGCCACTGTTCGCATTCTTAACTTCTTGATCGGTTTCACAGATTCATTAGAACTTACCTCTTGTCTTGATAATGCCAGTAGGGTTAATTTCCCCCTTTCTTTGGCTTTACTTGGCTTATATATCCTTTAATACCTTGGGGGCGGGTGGAGGCGGAATTCAAAGACTTGGCGGCTCTTAATCTTCAGTTCTCCTGAGCTCTTGCCTTTTCCTTTACTTCTCCTTCTCCTCTATTTTCTCCTGGGTGTGCCAAGTTTCCTTTATCCCCCGTGGATTCCACTTCAGAGACTATTGACTGGTGTTACTTTCAGTTGCTCGAAAGGTGTATCCACGATCATTGGCGTATCCAGGGGGGGGGGGGCATAAGGGGCACGTGCCCCCCAGACCCAATAAAGTAAAAACAGAAAANCTTGATGACTTTGCTGTTATTCATTCTTAAGCAGTGAAATCCTGCCTTACTCTTGATGACTTTGCTGTTATTCAATCCTAAGCAGTGAAATCCTGTTATAATCTTGACGCCTTTGCTATTAAACATTCTTAAGTAGTGACGTTCCTGCTATAATCTTAATAACTTTACTGTCAAACATCCTTAAGCAGTGAAATCCTGCCTTACTCTTGATGACTTTGCTGTTATTAATTCCTAAGCAGTGAAATCTTGTCATAATCTTGATGATTTTGCTGTTATTCATTCTTAAGCAGTGAAATCCTGCCTTTTTCTTGATGACTTTGCTGTTATTCATCCTTAAGCAGTGAATTCCCTACCTTAATCAATGACTTTACAATCAAAGGACAGGCAGACATTGTTAGATCGATAGTAGGGGACACACAGCCCCCGTGGTGTTGTAAAGCTCCAGAAATGGACGTAGTGGAAGTAGAAATGAGTAAGTGGGTACTTGGAAGGCAGGTGTCGCTCCGTCCCTTGGAAGCTTTATCGATTTGTCGTACCCAGTCCAGACCTTGGTGCTTCATACCGACGTCCATTATCGTCCACGTGCTGGCTCTCCTACCCGGAGTCTCGTTTCAAACGACGTAATCTTCACCAAGGAATAGCTCCCGTCCATAACCACCTTCCTTTGGTCTCTATAACTCGTTTAGGTCTCGTCTAACTCAATCATCAACCAAACCTCATATTATCCTGATTCGAATTTGATTTATTTCATCACCACGTGTTTGCTTCTAATTGATTTGACAAGAAAACAATATTTTACAGTTGACCGATAAAGTGGTTGTTATCGCATTCAAAATAGTACGCAAAACAGCAAATCTGTGTTCCAACTTACAAACATAAAGAACTTAAATCTAAAAAAAGATTAAACAATCCAAATTATAATAATAATAAAAATGACAACTAATGATTACTTTTTATCAAACTACAGTCTATAAGATTAGAGTTGGCACAATCGAAGGCGGGAAACAACAAACGTGGATGTAGTTTTGGGGTTATAAAAAGGGAAAATCAGTGTTGCCATGTTAGAGTAGAGTCAGTGTGGAGCATTTTTTTTCTGAAGTTGCATTCAACATGGGGGACCAATAAAATCGTTTCCCCTTAAAATGTTCCCGTCTTTTGATTGTGCCAACTCTAATCTTATAGACTGTATATGCTTTAAACACTATAATATCAAATATAAACAGGTCAAGTGTTTGCTAGTCAGCACACAGCGAGAGTCCGTAGGCCACACTGCATACTGTATTGTTTAAGTAGTACCCCTATTGATGTTGTTTATTAAAATGCAAAAAAGCTTAGTTTGAACTATCCTATGGATCTAATATTCTCAAAACACAGAAACAAACTTCTTATAAAGTATTTTTTTGTCATTGAACCGGACTACAACCATACAAATACATCGAAAAGACCATAATTATACACACGTTTTGAGGTCCCCTAAGTCCAAAAAAGTGGTTTTTAAAAAATGTCTGTCTGTCGTCTGTCTGTGCAGACGCCTGGAGCCTAAACTGCTGGGCTGATTTTTACGAAATTTGGCAGACATGTTCAAAAACATCATACCCTGAGGCGAAATCGAGAAAAAAAGTTTAGCTTCAAATTTGGGGGCGCTACCCTCCAAAAACTCTGAAAAAACGTGAAAAAAAATTATTTCTCGAAAACGGTTCGGACGATTTTGATTAAAAAATTCTAAAATGTAGTCAATTTAAATACGAATCTAATGATATA
>KZ653449.1:108149-122399 GCA_001010745.2 Gerris buenoi
TGGTTAGAGGTGGTTAGAGGTGGTTAGAGGTGGTAAGAGGTGGTTAGAGGTGGTTAGAGGTTGTTAGAGGTGGTTAGAGGGTGTTAGAGGTGGTTAGAGATGGTTAGAGGTGGTTAGAGGAGAACTGGTAATGATGATGAGAAGGAGGTTTCGGGGTCGTGGATAAGTTAGGTTAGAAAGTTAGAATAGAAGGGTGGATAGGATATGAACCAGGTGTATTTCCATACTATGGCTGGAGAGGTTTGTACTTTACCAAACCAAGGAACCCTAAAGCCTAGGTTGTGCAGAGTGCAGTATTGTGGTTTTAGTACGTCCAGGATATCCGTATCTCCTTTATTCCTACCTGAGTTCCTCTTAGCCACCTTACCTCGCTTCTAAACATACACATTTTCTTGCATTTTCCACCTTATCATAGATTTTCTCTGTCATTTTCTACTTACTCGTTCTCTCAATATGAAGTTTGATTCATTTTTAATGTAAAATAATTAAAATTTAAGCAATATAAATAGAACAAAAAATTGGTCCGAGACAACTCAGACAAACTTTCTCATATATGTACATTAAATTATTATTGGAAATTTCATCAAAAATATCNGAAAGATTTCCAACTCCCCTCTTTATCTACCTGTGTTCTACTACTGCTGGTCGAGAATTTGGCGGTTATATTGTAACTAAAACTTTTACACCATTCAAAAGATTTTGAGCTTCTTAATTCAAAAAAATAAATTAATTTGTCAATTTGCTAGATTCGAACCCGAAATCTCTTGCACTCGAAGCAATCGCGCATCTCTTACAACCACTGAGGCCAGTTTTTTTTTTTCTTTTGTTTATTTAAAAAATAGTACAAATGTCTGACAAACTATTTGTTTATATCTTAAGGGGCCCACACACTTACAGTTTAACTGAAGATAATGATCTGACAGTCCACGGAGCTTGGCCACACACTTGTCAGTTTTCCTTAAGATGACGGACTGCAGTCGGAGGTGAACTGTAGGTGTGTGGAGGGTTGAGNCTCCACCATGTATAAGTAGTTATTGCTGTGATTTTATAATTTATATTTAATGAAAAGCTAAGGAACTTCGTTCCTACCGGGTGTCCCACGACACCACACGTATTTTTTTTTTTTATAATATAATAACCTACATAATATTCATGTGCATTGTAATCTACGAAAGCCTAAAAAGAACTTGGATACATGTAATTTCCCTGTGGTTTTTGTTTCTGGATAGCACAAAAACAAGAAATGAAATCTTGACATTGGAAAAGACGATGGAGGCTTAGAGGTGGTTAGAGGTGGTTAGAGGAGGTTAGAGGTGGTTAGAGGAGGTTAGAGATGGTTAGAGGTGGTTAGAGGAGGTTAGCGGGGGTTAGAGGTGGTTAGAGGTGGTTAGAGGTGGTTAGAGGAGGTAAGAGGTGGTTAGAGGAGGTTAGAGGNATCGAACCCGGGCTCTCTCCATCCGCGTTTTAAGCTATTATCTCAGGAACTAGATTTTTCCCGGGAAAACGGCTTATATCATTAGATTCGTATTTAAATTGACTACATTTCAGAATTTTTTAATCAAAATCGTTGGAACCGTTTTCGAGAGTTTTTGGGGGGTAGCGCCCCAAAATTTGGGGCTAAAATTCATTTCTCGATTTTGCCTCGGGGTATGATTTTTCTGAACGTGTATGCCTAATTTCATCAAAATCGGCCCAGTAGTTCAAGCTCCAGGCGTCTGCACAGACAGACGACGGACAGACATTTTTTAAAAACCCCTTTTTTTGACTCAGGGGACTTCAAAACGTGTAAATCCATCAAAATCTCAAAATCGAATTATCGCGCCATCACAATACTTTCTCTTTATATGAGAAAGTAAAAAGTAACTATAAATCATAGCTCGATTCTTATTTTTTCAAATGTTTTTATTATATACAATAAAATAAACACAAATTTAAGGGCATGCAAATTTCCTTTTAAATTGCCTAAACTCTTGCTCCCGTTGCTTCATTTAACCAGGAATCACAATCATTAAAAAAAACATTTATACTTATCTCTTTCCATAGCTTCTTCTATTTTCTCCAGCAGCACATCTGCACATGGTCGTCAAAAATTTGTTTAGCAGTGCTATAAGAACAGTCAGCATTTACAATAGTCAGAGTGACATTTTTAAAAATAAAAACTTATTAACTCCACATGATCAAGGCTATGACTATGAAGACACTACCAAAAAAATATAAATAAATAAATAATTAAACACACTAAACTACCCTAGTATTTACTCTATCAGTAGTAGAAGATTCTGGTACTGGTACTAGACGGGTAGGACCAACCACTTGTTGGAACATAGCAGTTAGGCCTTATTGAGGTCCTTTTGTCTAGCCACGTGGTGGAGATTTGCAGCTACTTCACACATGGTACCTCTGTGAAGTACCGTTGAAGCGTGCGTTATAATGGTGTGATGCTTAGTGAGCCATGTACCATGAAAAGCAAAGGAAGGACCGATGAGTATGATTATGATTCAATTGCTTAATTCAATGGCCGAGCAACCACTCTCCCAATGTAAATAAGGTTTTTAAAAGGATGAAACCGGCTGAATTTAGTCAAAGAAAGTACCCAAGCTAGACATCGAACCCATGACCTCTTGTTGCCATGATCATTTACTTGATTTAATGGGTGAGAAACTCTGGCAACCACTCTGCCAATTTAAACAAGGTTTTTAAAAGGATGAAGAAAGCCGAAGCTGCTGAATTTAGTCCTGGTGATAAGTTTTTACTGCAGACAAAAGCAAACATTAGCTGCGTGAACAGAAGCCGGTGTCTGAAGAGAGTTAGTTCTAACGCGCGAGAAGTTAGATAGATCACGTGGTCAGGAATGATGACTTCCTCCGTTGCTCCACCGCTGATAAGACACGCAGAGTTCACGAGTTTTTTACGGCTCTCAAGATTAGCTAATGAACTGTACCCGACGTNCGACCTCTTGCTGCCGTGATCATTTGCTTGATTTAATGGGCGAGAAACTCTGGCTACAATTCTGCCAATTTAAACAAGGTTTTTAAAAGGATGAAAAAAGCCGAAGCTGCTGAATTTAGTCCTGGTGATAAGTTTTTACTGCAGACAAAAGCAAACATTAGCTGCGTGAACAGAAGCAGCCGGTGTCTGAAGAGACCGGTCGAGTAGAGAGTTAGTTCTAACGAGCGAGAAGTTAGATAGATCACGTGGTCAGGAATGATGACTTCCTCCGTTGCTCCACCGCTGATAAGACACGCAGAGTTCACGAGTTTTTTACGGCTCTCAAGATTAGCTAATGAACTGTACCCGACATAACCCGGTGACTGGCACCGACCCACGAGGCCTTCACAAGTCCGAGCCAATTAACAGGTAAAGTCCGATGATAAAGTAACTCGACGGTAGAAAGATATATAGAGGGTAACACATTCCATAGATAGACGATAGTCACTTCCATAGATCGACAGTAATCCTTCTCATATAGCGACGGTAATGCTTCTCATAGATAAATGGTATTAATTTCCAAAGATAGACGGTAACACTTCCCATAGATAGGCATAGGTAATTTCCATAGATAGACTCTAATACTTCCCATACATAGACGATATTTATTCCCATAGATGGATGGTAATACTTCCCATAGATAAATGGTATTAATTTCCATAGATAGAGAGTAACACTTCCCACAGATGGAAGGTTTAATTTCTATGGATAGATGACAATACTTTTCATAGATATAGTCGGTATTAATTTCCATAGATAGATGATAATACTTCCCATTTATAGACGATAACACTTCCCATAGATAGCCGATTGTCATTCCCATTGGTGGATGGTAAATCTTCCCATAGGTGGATGGTAACACATTCTATAGATAGACGATAGTCATTTCCATAGATCGTCAGTTATGCTTCCCATAGATAGATGGTATTAATTTCCATAGATAGATAGTAATACATCTCATAGATGGATGGTTTCATTTCTATGGTTAGATGACAATACTTTTCATAGATATTCGGTATTCATTTCCATAGATAGATGATAATACTTCCCATAGATAGCCGATTGTCATCATTCCCATAGGTGGATGGTAATACTTCCCATAGATAAATGGAATTAATTTCCATAGATAGATAGTAATACTTTCTATAGATGGACGGTTTAATTTCTATGGATGGATGACAATACTTTTCATAAATAGCCGGAATTCATTTCCATAGATAGATGATAATACTTCCCATATATAGACGATAATACTTCCCATATATAGCCGATTGACATCATTCCCATAGGTAGATGGTAATACTTCCCATAGATAGATGGTACTAATTTCCATAGGTGGACGGTTTAATTTCTATGGATAGACGACAATTCTTTTCACAGATAGTCGGTATTAATTTCCATAGATAGATGGTAAACCTTCCCATTTATAGACGATAACACTTCCAATAGATAGCCGATTGACCAACGGTAATACTTCCCATAGATGGATAGTATTAATTCACATAGATAGTAATACTTCGCATAGATACACGGTATTAATTTCCATAGTTAAATGATGATTCTTCCCATTTACAGATGATAATACTTCAATACTTTCCATAGATAAAAGAAACTCCTTTGCATAAATATATTCGGTAATCTCGCTTTCAAAAGATTGTTATGAATAGACTATGTTAACTCTATTTTTGCTTCACAGATTGCCAAAGCTATCAGAGCATTGTAATTATTCTGATGAACATCATTTTTCTGTTTCCGAATTGAAAAATTCTCAGACAGAAACAGCATTTTAGTCATTTGGGAACATTTCTGGTCCCATATGATTCCCTCCGTTTATATGACCTTCTACATTTATTTTACATGAGTCCAGTATTTTGTTTTGAATTAGGTATTTTAAAAGAACTCATCCGACTTTGACGAAATTTTGATGGTGTGTTCAAATTAACCCATAGATTGTTTCAAATTTATTTTAACTGTTTGTGTTAGTTAATATGCTTAACGGTGTCTGAACAAAGACGACTAACTGCTGTTTAGTGATGATTAATATTCTAAATCTTTTTCTCTCTTGAAATGTTTAAAATATTAAGACTTCTAAAACGATCGTTCACCTGAACGATCAAAATTATTCCGTTGCACATAAATTGCAATAATATTTTTTTACGTAAATATTATAATAACGTGTAGTTAAGTTGCATAAGTGTGAACAATTAAAATAGCCATAACTCGGCCATTTAATAAGCCTCGATATCGATGCTAAAAATAATGCTATTTTCAAATGCTACAAGAAAGGTCAAATGCTGTGAAATGTTGTGGCATCTGGATTAGTTTAGAAATAATTTAATTGTTTATTTGGACAGTAAAAAATCAAAAGCTCTTTAACCTTTTTGAATTAAAATAGAAGAGAATAAAAATTAAAAGATCATAAAACTGTTTTGACTAATCGAGTTTCAAATTTATTAATAATAATAATAGCTTTATTTCCACAATGTTGATACAGTTGATGAATACACGTTGAGATAAAAATCTCTGAACTCGGTAGTAAAAGATTACTAGAGTGAGGGCCCAGTCTTTGGCTTAGTAACAGGTATTTTGGGAAATTAAGGCATTCTTAGGGTAATTATGAAGGAGCATAAATGGAAGGACCGATGAGTATATGATTATGATTCAAAGGCCGAGCAACCACTCTCCCAATGTAAACAAGGTTTTTAAAAGGATGAAACCGGCTGAATTTAGTCAAAGACCCAAGCTAGATATCGAACCCTCGACCTCTTGCTGCCGTGATCATTTGCTTGATTTAATGGGCGAGAAACTCTGGCTACAATTCTGCCAATTTAAACAAGGTTTTTAAAAGGATGAAGAAAGCCGAAGCTGCTGAATTTAGTCCTGGTGATAAGTTTTACTGCAGACAAAAGCAAACATTAGCTGCGTGAACAGAAGCAGCCGGTGTCTGAAGAGAGTTAGTTCTAACGAGCGAGAAGTTAGATAGATCACGTGGTCAGGAATGATGACTTCCTCCGTTGCTCCACCGCTGATAAGACACGCAGTGTTCACGAGTTTTTTACGGCTCTCAAGATTAGCTAATGAACTGTACCCGACATAACCCGGTGACTGGCACCGACCCACGAGGCCTTCACAAGTCCGAGCCAATTAACAGGTAAAGTCCGATGATAAAGTAACTCGACGGTAGAAAGATATATAGAGGGTAACACATTCCATAGATAGACGATAGTCACTTCCATAGATCGACAGTAATCCTTCTCATATAGCGACGGTAATGCTTCTCATAGATAAATGGTATTAATTTCCAAAGATAGACGGTAACACTTCCCATAGATAGGCATAGGTAATTTCCATAGATAGACTCTAATACTTCCCATACATAGACGATATTTATTCCCATAGATGGATGGTAATACTTCCCATAGATAAATGGTATTAATTTCCATAGATAGAGAGTAACACTTCCCACAGATGGAAGGTTTAATTTCTATGGATAGATGACAATACTTTTCATAGATATAGTCGGTATTAATTTCCATAGATAGATGATAATACTTCCTATTTATAGACGATAACACTTCCCATAGATAGCCGATTGTCATTCCCATTGGTGGATGGTAAATCTTCCCATAGGTGGATGGTAACACATTCTATAGATAGACGATAGTCATTTCCATAGATCGTCAGTTATGCTTCCCATAGATAGATGGTATTAATTTCCATAGATAGATAGTAATACATCTCATAGATGGATGGTTTCATTTCTATGGTTAGATGACAATACTTTTCATAGATATTCGGTATTCATTTCCATAGATAGATGATAATACTTCCCATAGATAGCCGATTGTCATCATTCCCATAGGTGGATGGTAATACTTCCCATAGATAAATGGAATTAATTTCCATAGATAGATAGTAATACTTTCTATAGATGGACGGTTTAATTTCTATGGATGGATGACAATACTTTTCATAAATAGCCGGAATTCATTTCCATAGATAGATGATAATACTTCCCATATATAGACGATAATACTTCCCATATATAGCCGATTGACATCATTCCCATAGGTAGATGGTAATACTTCCCATAGATAGATGGTACTAATTTCCATAGGTGGACGGTTTAATTTCTATGGATAGACGACAATTCTTTTCACAGATAGTCGGTATTAATTTCCATAGATAGATGGTAAACCTTCCCATTTATAGACGATAACACTTCCAATAGATAGCCGACTGTATAGCCGATTGACCAACGGTAATACTTCCCATAGATGGATAGTATTAATTCACATAGATAGTAATACTTCGCATAGATACACGGTATTAATTTCCATAGTTAAATGATAATTCTTCCCATTTACAGATGATAATACTTCAATACTTTCCATAGATAAAAGAAACTCCTTTGCATAAATATATTCGGTAATCTCGCTTTCAAAAGATTGTTATGAATAGACTATGTTAACTCTATTTTTGCTTCACAGATTGCCAAAGCTATCAGAGCATTGTAATTATTCTGATGAACATCATTTTTCTGTTTCCGAATTGAAAAATTCTCAGACAGAAACAGCATTTTAGTCATTTGGGAACATTTCTGGTCCCATATGATTCCCTCCGTTTATATGACCTTCTACATTTATTTTAACATGAGTCCAGTATTTTGTTTTGAATTAGGTATTTTAAAAGAACTCATCCGACTTTGACGAAATTTTGATGGTGTGTTCAAATTAACCCATAGATTGTTTCAAATTTATTTTAACTGTTTGTGTTAGTTAATATGCTTAACGGTGTCTGAACAAAGACGACTAACTGCTGTTTAGTGATGATTAATATTCTAAATCTTTTTCTCTCTTGAAATGTTTAAAATATTAAGACTTCTAAAACGATCGTTCACCTGAACGATCAAAATTATTCCGTTGCACATAAATTGCAATAATATTTTTTTACGTAAATATTATAATAATGTCATTCACGTATAGTTAAGTTGCATAAGTGTGAACAATTAAAATAGCCATAACTCGGCCATTTAATAAGCCTCGATATCGATGCTAAAAATAATGCTATTTTCAAATGCTACAAGAAAGGTCAAATGCTGTGAAATGTTGTGGCATCTGGATTAGTTTAGAAATAATTTTATTGTTTATTTGGACAGTAAAAAATCAAAAGCTCTTTAACCTTTTTGAATTAAAATAGAAGAGAATAAAAATTAAAAAATCATAAAACTGTTTTGACTAATCGAGTTTCAAATTTATTAATAATAATAATAGTTTTATTTCCACAATGTTGATACAGTTGATGAATACACGTTGAGATAAAAATCTCTGAACTCGGTAGTAAAAGATTACTAGAGTGAGGGCCCAGTCTTTGGCTTAGTAACAGGTATTTTGGGAAATTAAGGCATTCTTAGGGTAATTATGAAGTAGAAAACTGTAATACACTACAAATTCGTTACTTAATACAATGTAAAAAGTGTTTGTTGACTAGACTATATAAAATATCACCTTACATATCTGCTTCACTATTGATATAACACGATTCCGTGTTGAGGCAAGAATTACGAGTATGTTTGCAAGAATCGAGACCATGAAATTGTTTGTTTTTGATATTTCGATGTTCGATGCACAATGCACGGGTTAATTAAGTGAAATGAGTTGTCTGTCTGTATAGATATGTTATCCCGCGGTAATTCATTGCGAACACGATGGCTGCTAATTAATCAAGTCTAAAAGCTTGTTGTCTACGTGACACAAGTCAAACATCTTGTCACGTTTCTAGCAAATCGTCAGCTCGTGCATTTCCGTCTTGGCTCGTACATTTCCGTCTCGGCTCGTCTTTTTCCGTCTCTACTCGGAGGTTCTGACGGGTTGTGTTGAAGGGAGTCGTTAGAAGCCACGATGATCGATGTAAGAAAACTATATCACTTCACTACACAAAAACTTTTGCTTGTATCAGGTTGAAATTTGACATGTTTTCATACTTAGTATGAGTGTATGAAGTTTTATTAAAATCTTTACGTTAGAACGTAAGATATCGGTATAAAAACGTTGTTTTTACAAGCTTTTATTTAAATGGCAATGTTTGTATGTATGCGTATGTTCGGGTTTAATATTGCAACTGATTTTTAAAGCAGTTATCCTGAACCGGTTGAAATTTTGCAAACACGTTTAATTTGGATAACAATGCATGGTTAGCTAAGTGAAGTCATTCTAAATCCAATATGGCGGGCAGTTCAAGATGGCGGACTAGTTATTTTTTAAGCACGCCCATGATATGGGTATCAAATCAAAGTGATATGGGTATCAAATCAAAGTGATATGGGTATCAAATCAAAGTGATATGGGTATCAAAGTCAGGGGACTTCTGAGCCGAATTTGACGAAATTTTGGTAAAAATCATACCCCGAGGCGAAATTGAGAAACGAACTTTAGCTCCAAATTTTAGGGCACTACCCGCGAAATATAATTTTTTTTTTTGAAAACGGTTCCGACAAATGTAATGATATAATTTTCCCGGAAAAAATCTAGTTCCTAAGAAAACTACTTTAAACATGGATGGAGAGATGCCGGGTTCAATTCCTCGCTAAGGAGAAGTTATTTTTATGATAAAGTTAGTCTGAGTTGTGTCGCACCTATTTTTTTTTATTTGTCAATGATGTTGGACAGAAAGAATGACTTAAATTCCGTGAATGGTTTTGATTCATTGTGGAGCGCTGTGATCGACTCAGGATGAGAACTTTGTGACGATGTTGTGGGTCAGGCTCGAGGAAGGAAAGTGCCGCTGGTTGAGGTGGCGTCAGGGTTTTTACTTCAGTTATGTAAGCTGAGCGGTTCATATTGAGCGAGGCCACGTGCCTGGTCGACTTTCAGCCAAGGACATACTCGCCTTCAGATATTGTAGATTCTACTCAACTAAAAGTTGCATCTTTGTCCTTGCATAGAAGTAACACAATCGATAAATAACTTCCATCGCATACCAAGGATTTTATAAAATAGGGATGGAGCACTAAACTTACCTCCTTGGTAAAAAAAAAAAAGTGTCGCCAAGAACTTGGAAAAAAATTCTATATAAAATATCGACTGCGCATGCTCAGAACTTATTAGGTAGGACGAATATCTTCCCCGACTGTTATCTATTGTTTATTTTGAATGAAAGGTTACAATCCAACATTTTTTTACATCATGCTTTTAATAAAATATTTTCAATTTTTAAAGGTTAATTATTTTAATTTACTGTGTCACTTTAATATATTAATCAAATCTAATTATTAGAATAGTGTTTAATAACCGAATAATTACCAATAATTAATTTGTAAACGGGTTATTTCTACTGCAGAATATAAATTTATTCTACAAAATTGTCACAGTTTACCTTTTCAAAAACATTATTGAGAATATAAAAAATTGTAATTCATAAAATTTTAAAAATATTTAACTTACATATTATACATATTTATAAAATTATAAATATGAAATGAGAGTGGAAGAAAATTTAGTTTNGGCTCGAGGAAGGAAAGTGCCGCTGGTTGAGGTGGCGTCAGGGTTTTTACTTCAGTTATGTAAGCTGAGCGGTTCATATTGAGCGAGGCCACGTGCCTGGTCGACTTTCAGCCAAGGACATACTCGCCTTCAGATATTGTAGATTCTACTCAACTAAAAGTTGCATCTTTGTCCTTGCATAGAAGTAACACAATCGATAAATAACTTCCATCGCATACCAAGGATTTTATAAAATAGGGATGGAGCACTAAACTTACCTCCTTGGTAAAAAAAAAAAAGTGTCGCCAAGAACTTGGAAAAAAATTCTATAGAAAATATCGACTGCGCATGCTCAGAACTTATTAGGTAGGACGAATATCTTCCCCGACTGTTATCTATTGTTTATTTTGAATGAAAGGTTACAATCCAACATTTTTTTACATCATGCTTTTAATAAATTATTTTCAATTTTTAAAGGTTAATTATTTTAATTTACTTTGTCACTTTAATATATTAATCAAATCTAATTATTAGAATAGTGTTTAATAACCGAATAATTACCAATAATTAATTTGTAAACGGGTTATTTCTACTGCAGAATATAAATTTATTCTACAAAATTGTCACAGTTTACCTTTTCAAAAACATTATTGAGAATATAAAAAATTGTAATTCATAAAATTTTAAAAATATTTAACTTACATATTATACATATTTATAAAATTATAAATATGAAATGAGAGTGGAAGAAAATTTAGTTTTAAAAATAACATAACCTGATTGAATTGTTTACATTCTTCTTTATCTTCTATTGTTATAACCATACGAGAAGGTAATCTATACCACCAGATTTTCCAAGTTCGTGGCGACACTTTTTTACGATCATCAGCTTTCGCCCGAATCAGAAAAACTGATACGGGACTTACGCATACACGCAGTATTTTTACAAGTCAAAACCAAAAAAAGTCCAGTTATGCACCATGACTTAATGAGCGAATTTTCAAAGAAATCTGCGTATTATTGGCTTATGATAATATAGAAGAATTTTTTTAGAATTTGGATAAGTGAAAAAAAAAATGTTTGGATACACACAGGTGCGGGGTACAAAAGTCAAAATAGTATTTACCCTTCAAGATGCACATCGTTGGAAAGCTCTTTAAGAGTAAACTAATTATTGTTAAGTACACTTTTATCCTATTTTCATATAAAAGGGGGGTAAATTGGAAAAAAAACACGATGTTATGCTATTTTTGACCCTAAAATGTCAAAATGTAACCCCTAAATGTACTGCAAAAATTCTGGCCAACGAACTCATCCTTTCTTTTGATATTATTGACTTTTTAAAATTTGTTTGAAATTTTTAAGTGCATCCTAAGGGGAGATATCGTCTGGAGTGACACATATATACATATATACTGCAAGGTTCCCTCTTTGAGGTGAGCAGAATTTATTATTATGTATTTAGCTCGATATTTGATATTTTATTAACAAAGAAAACCTCCCTTAACCTTGAATTACCTCCTAAATTTTTTTGGACCTAACGCCTTTTTACTTTTGGCAACAGAATTGTCCTATGATTGTGATTGGCCGACTTATGTGAGAGGAAAAATAAAGCAACTCGGTGGTTATCCTGAGGTTATATAGTAAAATTTTTATTAAATTAATGTTACTTATCTACTTATCTTTAATCAGATATTTGAAGGGGGTTCAAAATGCCTTGAGATGGTTCCAGTAAAAGGATGGTACGGCTGTGCTCGACTTTTTTAAGTGCGAATATTATTAAATAAATGCTTTATATGAATATAAATTTTTATGTATTATGCAACGTTTTTATTAGCTTGCTTCCTGGTTTGTTCGTTTGTTTTTCCAGTACAAATCTTGCAATCGATTTTTAACTAAGTTCCCGAGTAGCTAGACATTTAAAACTTTTAGAATAGCTCAGAACACGATGACAATGCATTATTTTAATACTTATATCCATCTTTCAGCAAAGTTTAATTCGTTTTCAGCAAATTTTGCTGTATGGAAAGTCAGTTCGGAAAAAGATCCGCAAGTTATTTTATTTGTTTTTACGTGACCCATATTTACGATCTTCATTTTGACGGGTTTCAAATTTATGATTTTTTATTTAGTCAACTGAAAATATAAAAAACGTAGTATATAAAAAGTTCTTTTTATCTTGAAATTATTAAATTATTGTTTCATATCTACCATCTTTAATCAGATAATAGAAGGGGGTCCAAAAGGCCTTAAGATGGTTCGGCTGTGCTCCACTTCTTTAAGTGCGAATATAAATAAATACTTAAATTTATACTAAAAATAAATAAATACTTTTGGAGAATTTCATACATCTAAATACTTTTGATTAAGTATAAAACTTGATTCGGTGAATATTTAGAGGGATATTGAACAATATGTTGGACTGTAAAGTTAGAGACAGGGATGATGCCAGAACCTGGTCCAGATTCTGCAATATGGATTCGGAGTGAAGAAGGCTTCTTGACAAATGTCAAGGAGTGCTTTCACTTGCAGGCTTGAGACTTCACCCCTTGGGAGGAGTGGGGGGAACCCTAGACGTAATCCTCAGCCTAACTACTTCCTTGTGCCACGCCACTAACTTGATGTCTTAACTTTGAGTCCTCCTTCGGCTTATACTATTTCCACAACTAACGAAACTAATAAATAGAAAGAATTACAAGATAAAAAAAACTTTTTATATACTACGTTTTTAAATTTTCTGTTGACTAAATAAAATATCATATATTTGAAACCCGTTAAAATGAAGATCGTAAACATGGGAGATGTTAAAACAAAAAAAAAAAAGAATTTTTTCTAAACTAAATTTCCATGCAGCTGAAAACGAATTAAATTCTGCTGAAAGATAGATAAAAGTATTAAAATAATGCATTGCCATCGTATTCTGAGCTATTCTAAAAGTTTCAAATGTCTAGCTACTCGGGATGTTAGTTAAAAATCGATTGAAAGATTTGTATTGGACAAACAAACAAACAAACAAGAAAGCAAGCTAAAAAAAAAACGTAGTAAAATAAAATCTGCCTCTCACTACTCGTGCTAAACTTTCTTATATATACGCACGAAGTATTGTAATAGTGCGAAAATACGATTTTATACGACTTACACGTTTTAAGGTCCCCTGAGTCCAAACAAAGTGCGTTTCTTTAAAATAATGTCTATCCTCTGTGGTCTGTGCAGATTAGTGATGCTTTAACTACTGAAATGATTTAGATAAAATTTGGTTCACTTATTTCAGAAAGAAATCTTATCCCGAGGTGAAATCGATAAATTAATTTTAACTCTTAATTTAGAGGTGTCGCAACCAAAAAAGTCTACCCTTAATCCTAAAAAATAAATAAAAAACATTTAAATATGAATCAAATTATTTCCCTGGAAAAATTTAGTTTCCGAGATTTGTATTTCCTTTATTTATGTTGATTTTTAAATAATTAGGTGAACTATTAAATTTTGAAAAAAAAAAAAAAAAAAAAAAAAAAAAAAAAAAAAAAAAAAAAAAAAAAAAAAAAAAAAAAACTAATGAAATTGATCAACCCTAACATTAGATCTGATAATTCCACCACACGCAGGTGATAAATACTTAAATAACAAGCTACTAAGTATATTCAACTTACAACTTACAAATCTAACGATATAAGTTAGAGATATATAAGTTAGGCAGAAGACCCTTTTCCCGGGAAATAGTTATTTATGTAACTAGGCAGCAAAATGGAATTTTACTGACGAGTGATTAGGTTAGCCACCGAGC
>KZ653449.1:137974-157880 GCA_001010745.2 Gerris buenoi
CGAATTTTAACTAACATCCCGAGTAGCTAGACATTTGAAACTTTCAGAACAGCTCAGAACACGATGACAATGCATTATTTTAATGCTTTTAGTCATTTTTCAGCAGAATTTAATTAGTTTTCTGCAAATTTGCTGTATGAAAAGTTAGTTCGGAAAAAATCCGCAAGTTATTTTATTTGTTTTGTCATATCCCAAATATTTACAATCCTTTGACCTCCCCAATATTTACCTCCTTTGACAGATTTCAAATATAAGATTTTTTATTGAGAGGTAAACATTGAATGACAGCAAATAGAATAAGTAAACCAAGTAAACAAAAATAAATTAATTGAATTAAAAAACGTAGTATATAAAAAGTTCTTTTTATCTTGTAATTATTGTTATATAAAGGAATTTCAATTTACGTATAGAGATAGATTATTGAATTTCATTAAAAATAAAATATTTTTGATCAGTCTTAAATAGAAAAAGAGCGCTAAACCAATATATTAGATAAATATAATATATTATACATGCGCACATTATTATGTAGATATGAAACTCAACTCCCTTGTAAACGAATATTGATCTATATTCTTTATCTTTACGAGTTTTTAGGGATGGTTGTTGGTCATTGCAAATATATATAATGTGCGATATCTACAAGGTATGAAATGAGCGATTTACGGGTTCACTTAATTTTAATAGGAAATAATTGCAAGATAAAAAGAACTTTTTATATACTACGTTTTTAAATTTTCTTTCATAAATCATAAATTTGAAACCTGTCAAAATGAAGATTATAAATATGGGATACACCAAAACAAATAAAATAACTTTCGGATTTTTCCCGAACTAACTTTTCATACGTCAGAATTTGCTGAAAACGAATTAAAAATACGAATTAAATTAATATTAAATTTGGTGAAAGATGGATTAAAGTATTAAAGTAATGCATTGTCAATTCTGAGCTATTCTAAAAGTTTCAAATGTCTAGCTACTCGGGAAGTTAGTTAAAAAACGATTGCAAGATTTGTACTGGACAAAAAAAACTAGAAAGCAAGCTAATAAAAACGTAGTAAAAATGAGAAATTCTGATCCCTTGGGCAAAGATGGAAAAAATGTTTTGTAAAAGCCAAAGTGTCGATTCTCAATAGCTCTTGAATCGATTTCTTCGAGATATAATTACCTTTTTAAATAAAATTGCCTATAACTCAAGAAAGACAAAATGACGCGGGTTTTACCATTAAAATATACAATTTGCTTAAACATGGTGACTTTATTGTCTATTATACCGTATAAAAGGAAGTTAAATTAATTTTAAATGTAAGTATTTAGTAGCACTAAAATTAGTTAAAATTATAAAGACCCATATCATCATTATTTGCATGGTCATCATAAAAATGTAAATGTCTAAAAACTGAACAGTTTCATACTTGTACTTTCATTGAGCTTTAAAAAGAATATTGTGCTTTAACAATTTATTAAGATTGCTTATACTCCGCCATTTTTAATCAGGCTCAAAATAAAAGTAATTCATTTTACGTATTGCTCCAATAGGAGATTAGTATAGGTAATCAAAGTGTTATTATAATTATTATTATGTAATTAAAAAATAATAGTACATTAGAACATTTTATTTCGGGATTTGGGTACTTGTACCATTATTGAAAATATTTTGATACAGACTTGCATTTACTGTTATAATTAGTAAAACAATTTGGTTTTTAAAAGTAACTATAAATCTATTACGTTATTAATGTAAAATAACTTCTTACCAAATAAAGAACTACTTTCTTTTCTTGTCTATAAAAAAAAATGTCTATACCTGCAACAAAAATAAAATACAAAAAAATTAGTTTTAAAATTTAAACTTTGCAAAACAGGGTAAGATAAACCTCTATGTAAAATTTTAGCACTCAATCATATGCTATTCTAGAGATACTTAGATAGATGAGTAAGTGGATGAGCAGTATTTGGCTTTCAAATAAACATAGATTTAATGGTTTTAAATTTGATATATATGTTATGTTATATATTTTATACTTACATTCCTTACTTTTGTGATAAAAAAAATAAACAGGGTCTGTAAAAGCCCCCATAAACAATCAAACATTTTGCTCAGATTTTTTGCGCAAACCTGATTTCGGGCAAATTTAGGCCATACACGTCAAACATCATGTTTGCGCAATCATGTAACATCCCCATACACTGTATGGGGACCTTAAGATATTTGGATGATTTGTTGAAAGTAGCCCAGTAAGTATGTGTAGGATGCGAGGAAGCTAATCTACATTCATTACCAGTCTATTTTTATACGTATCAATATGGGATTATTAGTATTTAAATGGAATAGCAGAAAGGAATGGCCCCTATGGTCCCATGGCCCCCTATGGAGCCACCACTGGAGTAAATATGCCTGTAAATCATGAGGATTCTTTTGAGTCCTTCGGTCCTTTTTTTGGTTCTACAGACTGCAGACTACGCTACCAATGGTTGTATTCTTTAGATAATTGGGGGGAAGACAGCTGCTGGTAAGGGAGACGGGATGAATACGGAGACAGACGGCAGACTGGGGTCCTCTCATGAGAGACCATACTTAAGTGTTCCCTCATCTTCTCGTTCTCATGACCTCTAACCACCTCAAACCACCTATATCCACCTCTAACCACCTCTAACCCCCTATGACCGCCTCTAACCCCCTCTATCCACCTCAAACCACCTCAAACCACCTCTAACCACCTCTAACCCCCTCTAACCACCTCAAATCACCTCTAACTACCTCTATCCACCTCTATCCACCTCAAACCACCTCTAACCACCTCAAACCACCTCTAACCACCTCTAACCCACTCTAACCACCTCAAATCACCTCTAACTACCTCTATCCACCTCAAACCACCTCTAACCACCTCTATCCACCTCAAACCACCTTTATCCACTTCTAACCCCCTCTGACCGCCTCTTTGCGTTTACAAGCAAATTACATTTGCTTGTAAACGCATACAATCAATAAAGCACGGGATAGAAAGCGAGTAGGCTATGTGCCAAATTATTTGGCAGAGGTTTTTAATATTTGCTTGTTTAAGACTCGTTTCATTGCTCTTAATATCCATTCTCGAATTTATTTTCTAGGAAATATCCATAAAGACTTTGGCAGGCTTAAGTCTAAGTCATCCTTATGGAGTATTTATTATTATTTCTAGAGACTTCAGTAGTCTTATAGCATTATTCTTTTCGCTTCCTCGCAGTTCTTGGTTGTCAACGATTATGATTATGTTTAGCCATTCTCCGTCCTCGGCATGATGACGGTGTGGGAATATTCGGTGGGATTAATTCCGACATCTATTGGACCAGAGGGAGAATTCCGTGTGCAAAGAGGGACCGGTTTATATAATAGACGGGGCCGGGACAGTGGACGGCAGATATTGACTATTCTAGTAGGAGACGGCGAGGTCGGGTCACACCCGTTACAATCGAAGGAAATGACCTGCCCGGGTCACTTAGTGTCGCTATCATGGCTGCCTTCCGACACCTGCCTGGGTTCTTTTAAATATCGACTTGAACCTCCATGAACAACATGAACATGAACAACATGTACAACATGAACAATATGTACAACATGAACAACATGAAAAATATATGTACAACATGAACAACATGTACAACATGAACAACATGTACAACATGAACAACATGTACAACANTCAAGATTCCATTGTTAAATTGTTAAGGAAAAAGGTTTGAGGGGTTTCAAATATGACCGTAAAGCACATGTTAACATCATGGTTAGTTATTGAAATATGTTTTGTGTTCATTTGAAATATGTACTCTATCTAAATACACTGCTTGTTTGTATTGTTCAGACGTTATTTCTGACTTAATGTAACTCTTGAAAAAAAACTAAATAAGGCTATCTTGATCTACAGTAGGGCTTGAAGTAGCTTATAGAGAACCTTTTTTGGGATTCGTTGGCAAAACCAAAAAAAGAAACCCATATAGTTTAGTTCCTGTGTCTGTCGTCTGTCTGTCTGTCTTTCTGTCATTCTGTACAGTTCCAATAACTTTTGAATAATGATTAATATAACAATTGCAAGATAAAAACTTTTTGTATACTACGTTTTTAAATTTTCTGTCATATATAATAAATTTAAACCTGTCAAAATGAAGATTTTAAATATGGGCCATGTCAAAACAAATAAAAAACTTGCGGATTTTTTTCCGAACTAACTTTCCATACTGAAAAATTTGCTGAAAACGAACTAAATTCTGCTGAAGGATGGCTAAAAGTATTAAAATAATGCATTGTCATCGTGTTCTGAGCTATTATAAAAGTTTCAAATGTCTACCTACTCGGGAAGTTGGTTAAAAATCTATTGCAAGAGTTGTACTGGACAATCAAACAAACAAACAAGAAAGCAAGCTAATAAAAACATAGTAAAAAACTAGCCTATCTTGATCTGGTAGGGCTTTAAGTAGCGTATAGATAGATTTTTTTTTGATCTGACCTCTACAGCCTCACTACTAAAAAAGGTGCTTTTCGTAGTGTACTAGGTTTTGTAGGTAAAACCAAACAAAGAAACCCTTATAGTTTCGTTCCTGTGTCCGTCGTCTGTCTGTCTGTCACTCTGTACGGTTCCAATAACTCTTGGATCAAAAGAGATAGAAACATGAAACTTTCCAGTATTAAAAATCGTTTTGACTCGAACACAGGAAAAATATATAGCAACTCAAAATTATCAAATTCAAAATGGCAGATAATTCACGTCGCGCGAAAAAAATATATTTTAAAAATTTTGAGTGGGGTATCAAATGAAAGGTGTTGAATAGTAGATTACACAAATATATAACATTTGTGGAAAGAGTTTAATTTTCCGTACTTTTTTTGTCGAAAAAATTAAAATTTTGCGTTTCCCTCCCCCTAAAACTATATTTCTGATGTTATTAAAGATATACAAAAATATGAAAAATGTGAGGTCTAATGGGCCAAAGAAAAAATAAGAATAGCAATTTGATCGGATTTACTGGGAATCCAAAATTGCGGATAATTCCTGTAACGGAGAAAACATGTTTTTTAAAAAAGTGTATTAAATGAAAGGTATTGACTCGTAGATTACACAAATATATGTAACTTGTGGAAAGTGATTTTTCCTGCCTTTCTATCAAATAAAAATTCAAATTTGGCGTCCTCATACAAATTTCATGTTCACAATACCAACGAAACCATTTTAACGTGAGATTACGCCCAAACAATTTATTTACGTGAAGACCGAACCGAATAAAAAGTATCCTATGTTGTAGAAAACGCTTTGGAGAAGGTACCTAACTCCGAACTTTTTCCGATCCAAACCACTTAAGTGGATTTAAAAGCATAAAGCATCCAAAGTTGAGTGATTTCCAAATTAAGCTTCCAATAACGGAAGCTATGTGATCGTTCTAAAGAACGAAAATATATGATGTCTATATATATGATATATGATGTCTCCAATTTCAAAAATTCCAAGACAGAAATCTGTTTCAGATATCAGGGGACATTTTTTGGTTCCGTGTCTGTCTGTCTGTATGTCGCTCAATTTTTGGGAACCAACATATCTTAAAAATTACACGTCCGGTTTTAATAAAATTAGGTAATAATTAGCCATTGTAAGTCCCATAAAAGTTTTAACCTTCTGCTTTCATTCGCTTCTCTTCTGCATGTATTTACACCTATATCTTCCAAAGTATCTGATTTGTCGAAAGTTGACCTCAGGTAGCACCAGATTAATAATCNTATAGATAGATTTTTTTTTGATCTGACCTCTACAGCCTCACTACTAAAAAAGGTGCTTTTCGTAGTGTACTAGGTTTTGTAGGTAAAACCAAACAAAGAAACCCTTATAGTTTCGTTCCTGTGTCCGTCGTCTGTCTGTCTGTCACTCTGTACGGTTCCAATAACTCTTGGATCAAAAGAGATAGAAACATGAAACTTTCCAGTATTAAAAATCGTTTTGACTCGAACACAGGAAAAATATATAGCAACTCAAAATTATCAAATTCAAAATGGCAGATAATTCACGTCGCGCGAAAAAAATATATTTTAAAAATTTTGAGTGGGGTATCAAATGAAAGGTGTTGAATAGTAGATTACACAAATATATAACATTTGTGGAAAGAGTTTAATTTTCCGTACTTTTTTTGTCGAAAAAATTAAAATTTTGCGTTTCCCTCCCCCTAAAACTATATTTCTGATGTTATTAAAGATATACAAAAATATGAAAAATGTGAGGTCTAATGGGCCAAAGAAAAAATAAGAATAGCAATTTGATCGGATTTACTGGGAATCCAAAATTGCGGATAATTCCTGTAACGGAGAAAACATGTTTTTTAAAAAAGTGTATTAAATGAAAGGTATTGACTCGTAGATTACACAAATATATGTAACTTGTGGAAAGTGATTTTTCCTGCCTTTCTATCAAATAAAAATTCAAATTTGGCGTCCTCATACAAATTTCATGTTCACAATACCAACGAAACCATTTTAACGTGAGATTACGCCCAAACAATTTATTTACGTGAAGACCGAACCGAATAAAAAGTATCCTATGTTGTAGAAAACGCTTTGGAGAAGGTACCTAACTCCGAACTTTTTCCGATCCAAACCACTTAAGTGGATTTAAAAGCATAAAGCATCCAAAGTTGAGTGATTTCCAAATTAAGCTTCCAATAACGGAAGCTATGTGATCGTTCTAAAGAACGAAAATATATGATGTCTATATATATGATATATGATGTCTCCAATTTCAAAAATTCCAAGACAGAAATCTGTTTCAGATATCAGGGGACATTTTTTGGTTCCGTGTCTGTCTGTCTGTATGTCGCTCAATTTTTGGGAACCAACATATCTTAAAAATTACACGTCCGGTTTTAATAAAATTAGGTAATAATTAGCCATTGTAAGTCCCATAAAAGTTTTAACCTTCTGCTTTCATTCGCTTCTCTTCTGCATGTATTTACACCTATATCTTCCAAAGTATCTGATTTGTCGAAAGTTGACCTCAGGTAGCACCAGATTAATAATCTGAACTGTCTGCGCTCATTTTTGATTATTGAAAACACGGGGGAAATGAAACAAATTAGATAATAATGGCTTGTCAGGTTCTACCTAATTAAAACGTTTATTAATTTTATTTGAATATTACTCAGACTCAGTATATATCACATGTCACGCAATATGTCACGCAATATGTCACGCAATATGTGTAGATAACAAAATCCTTTTACATTCGTGTTACACATGATGTAAGATATAGTCTCCATTGAAAAAGTACTCGATGAAAGAACTGCCATTGGAACTCTGTCATAATATGGTGAAATGCTGATGTTCTTCGATGTTTTGTCATTAACTCGTGCGGTAAAATATGCCGCAGTTTCAACCTATCTATGCTTGCACAGTTTTTTTTTTATTTTCCGTTGATATCAAGCGTGAACGTTTTATTCTTCGGTTTCGGTATCAGGTACGGCTCCCTCATAATATATAGGTTGAGGATGAAGGAGTTTTTCTGTGATGCACATAAAAGTAGGTTGTTTAAGTGCTTATCACTTCCCCTATAAGCTTCTGCAAGTTGCAGAAAGGATTCAGTATCAGATAGAGAATGGGCAGAGACTGATGCCATCCGCGAGAGCGCATCGGCAACTGCGTTCTTCTCACCTGGAAGGTAGTGGAACTATGGCTGGCGACAAACACTATGGAGTTATAACTGGAGGAGGAAAAGGTTTTCGATGCTTGTGTCGCCACTAGACTGTAAATCACTGAGATCTGTGAAACACAAAGAAAAGTACTCCAACTGTGATAACTCGAGGGTAAAAAAGTACTCCAACTGTGATAACTCGAGGGTAAAAAAGTACTCCAACTGTGATAACTCGAGGGTAAAAAAGTACTCCAACTGTGATAACTCGAGGGTAAAAAAGTACTCCAACTGTGATAACTCGAGGGTAAAAAAGTACTCCAACTGTGATAACTCGAGGGTAAAAAAGTACTCCAACTGTGATAACTCGAGGGTAAAAAAGTACTCCAACTGTGATAACTCGAGGGTAAAAAAGTACTCCAACTGTGATAACTCGAGGGTAAAAAAGTACTCCAACTGTGATAACTCGAGGGTAAAAAAGTACTCCAACTGTGATAACTCGAGGGTAAAAAAGTACTCCAACTGTGATAACTCGAGGGTAAAAAAGTACTCCAACTGTGATAACTCGAGGGTAAAAAAGTACTCCAACTGTGNGCTATCTGCGGGTTACTTTCTATAAACTATTAAAGTTTCATAAGAATCAGATAAGTACTTTTGAAGCTATAGGTGTAAATAAATGTATGTTTGTGCGCATGTGAAAGAGACATAATTGAGCGCAGAAGGTTGTAACTTATATGGGACCAACCATATTAGACATAATTTGCTTATTATGACCTATCATACAAATTGCATTATAATCAGACATGTAATTTTTAAGACACTTTGGGAGATAGCGCCGAGATAGCGCAAATTTGGAGCTAAAATTCATTTCTCGATATCGCCTTGGGGTATGACTTTTTCTGAACATGTATGCCAATTTTCGTCAAAATCGGTCAAGTAGTCTCCAGGAGTCTGCTCAGACCACATACAGACAGACATGTTTTAAAAACCAATATTTTGGACTCAAAGAACCTCAAAACGTGTAAATCCATCAAAATCTCAAAATTGAATTTTCGCGCCATTACTTCAGTTAATGAGAAAGTAAAAATGAAAGTTGTTTCTTACATGGAATGGTTTCGAGTAACAGTGGGGTCACATTATTTTTATTCAACATCTCGGAAACTAGATTTACCCCTGGATAACAACTTGCATAATATATGGTAATACATTCTTATTTTAATGGAGTAATCCATAATGTCAAACTCAAAGATACCAAAAAAGATGTGCATTTAAAATAAACCAAGTAGGTATATAAGTTTATGTTTACCGCAAAAATATAAAATACTTGTAAACTTTGACTTGTGCCAACACAAGTTCCATGTTCGCTACCATCCTGCAAAATACTTGTTGATAATGCAATATAAGTACCATGAATCTTGGATCTATCTTAAATTTCACTTTTTTGCATTAATGCAACAAAACGAATGATTATTCAATATTTAAATACTTTTTATATGGCTGGTCCTTTGTATGACCCAGGACCACTAGTCTTGGGTCATACAAATAATCGTAAATAGACAAATGTTTTCCACGCTTGGACTTCTCGTAAATACAATCCATTTCTTGCTCTAAGTTTTTCCCATGACTACAAATTACTAAATGACGGACAGACAATTTTTTTTGGACTCATGGGACCTAAAAATATTTAATCTTTTAAAAATATAATGATAAAATAAAAACTGTTATAACATTGCAGGTAAACCAGGTATAGTGTATTTAACTCAACGTAGAATACATATTTTTCTGCATCGGAACTATATTTGATTCCAAATACAAATTAAAAGAATGCAATATTGCCTGGTAAACATATATCATTCCGGTCTTCGGTGTCACATTAAAGATATTAAAAAGACCTTTTATAAAAATAAATTCTTACTTGTTTCGAACTAGTGAATGTAGAAACATCAAAAATGAATATTGCCATTGGTGGTAATGAATCGACAATATATATTTCTTATACAACTTTTATAATAACTTGGCTTGTGATTGGTTGTAGAGTGTTATCATTTTAAAGGGAAATTTGTAAAGTAGCATTTCCGTTATCGAGAATGTATGCAATTTAGATAACTCATTTAAATTGCTGTATATAAACATTGTATTAAATTAACCGTGACTAAAATTTGTTGGTTCGCAAAAATGTTAAAACGACAGACAGACAGACAAACATACACGAGACACAAAATGTTGCCCGATGTCTGAAACAGATTTCCGTTTCGGAATTTTTATGAATTCGGAGATTAAAAAAAAGTTGGTTCTTTAAAACAATTGTGATACTTCTGATGAATTCGGAAAACTTGGAAGCAAAATGTCCGTTTTAGATAAATTTCCGCTATTTCCGTATATATGTATATCTATATGTGTAGGTATATGTGTATGTGACAAGTTTTTCAGTCTTTTTTTGGAGTGTGTGTTTTTTTTACTTGTAAACACTAAGTTGACTGGGTTTGTTTTGGAACCACGCCATATTCACTGCAGCCACCTTAAACACGTTCAATATACCTTTTAAATTAGCTGAAGAAAATGCAAAGTTTGAATGAAAGTGGTAGCACTGTGTGACGCCGTACTTAGTTAATAAGGTGAGGTAATTAAGTCGAGTCGACGGACAAAAATCAAGTCCGTGTGAGCCGCACAATACAAACTTCGCGCTTTGTTCTACGACAAAGTACTCTCTAGTGGCGGGTCTTTAAGACCGAAGTCAGTTGGAGACATTCTTGTGACGTCACCAGTGTAAATATGCCTCCAGTCCTGACTTCCTTGCTTGCACTAATAGTTTGGTGGCAATACTTTCACCTCTCTTTATGTTCCTAATTACTTTTCTTTTATTTTTAAGATGAAAACTAAAATATTTTTAATTATTATAAAAACAACCACTTTATAATAATTAAAAGTATTGTACGTGTTTGCAGGAGGGGTGTGAGAGAGACCCCCGTCACTTGACCATTGTCCAAGATAAGAACGAATATAGATAATAAGTACTGATAATGAGGAAGATACGAGTAAAGGTGGGTTCACAGCTAGTGGATACTTATTTGCGGAGGTCTATATAGATAACAAAATATTGTCTTGAGAACCGTCGAGACGGAGGAGGGAGTCGTTGTTTCCCTCCCCTCGAGTTTCCATCGGCCAGGTTATAATCAAAGCCAATTATAACATCGTTTTGAACTTGAATTTAGTTCTCTTGCTTAAAAAAATTTATATAATAAGATTGTAGATAAGGAATTTTATTATTATATAAATAAGAAATAGGTATATAATAAAAATAATGTAGGAACAGATATAATAAGCAGATATATAAAAAACATGGACATAATACACAGATAAAGATAAAACATAAATCACTGATAAAAAAACGTAGTTTAAACACAGATAATAATAAAAAAAAATGCAGGAAAAGATGAACAGATACAAATATATTTTAATAAAATAAAACAATTTTAAAATAAAAACAGAAGGGAAAAAAGATGAGGACGAGTGGCCCCGCAAAAAGATGGTTTGGAACCAACTTTCTGCGGCGCCGCAAAAGAGTTGCCATAGTCCCTTCGGGCCTCCGCAATTACGTATCCGCTAGGTGTGAACGTTAACGTGTGAATGTGTTGTGTGACAGCGTGTAGAGGATAGTGGATGAGTGGTGGATGGCATGCAAGCCGGTGGAAGGAAGGACTCCGGTGGTAGAGGCCGCTGGTGTAGGAGCCGCTAGTAGTGGAGGAGGCAGGGTACGATCGATGTCTCCCCTCCCCGCCTAGTCGACCCTCACCACAGTCCTCTCCTTCAGTCCGTGTCTGTTCACAGCGATGGCCGCGCCCTCCATGGTGACCAGGGACGGCGACAACCTGGTGATCCGTTCCGTAGTCTCCGGCGACGCCCTCTTCGGCACCGAGGAGATACACGAGGAGTCCGTCCTCGGCGAGCCGGTCGAAGAGGAACCCACGCCCGAGGAGTTCCTCCCCCAGACCAGAGTCAAGAGGAACTACTCCTGTTCTTCGTGCGACTTCGCGACCCAGAACCCCCGCGTGTTCCTCTACCACCTGAGGGACGACCACGACCAGAAGTTCAAGATATACGAGTGTCCGCGCTGCCTCTACGCTTCCAGGCACAGTCAGAAGCTTCACCGTCACATGCACATGGTCCACGTGCTCGGCGCCGGCAAGAGGAAGCCCACCTCGCGCGCCCTCAGGCGCCTCAAGCCCAAACCCGACAGTAAGGCGCCGCCGCCGCCCCCGGCCGACACCGAGTTCACCCTCTCCGACGACGGCACCTCCATCCTCTACAAGTGTTCCGTCTGCCCGTTCAAGTCCAAGTCCCAGAACGCCCTGGTCAAACACGAGCGGGTCGTCCACCTCAAGAAGAAGTTCTTCCGCTGTTCCAAGTGCGACTACGCGACCCACATCCGGGCCCGCTACACCAAGCACGTCAAGTACCACTCGATGCCCATGATCAAGTGCGACATCTGCGACTTCCGCACGCCCTACAAGTGGAACCTGGAGCGCCACAACAAGAACCACCAAGGTGGCGGCGCCTTCCAGTGTTTCATGTGCAACTTCACGGCCGACATCAAGCAGAGTCTGACCGTGCACGAACTGAACCACCACACTGACGGGGCCGCACGACGCCGGTACAAGGTCGGCTCGTCCGACTCGGCTCCCACCGACGACAACCTCGACATCCTCCACTTCGAGAGCAAGGAAGCCAACGTCCTCTCCAAGGTAATTCTCTTTAAATTTGATTTATTATTTATATTGCGAGCGGGAGGTAGTATAACCTTGGCTCCATGCGCTGTGGAGCAGTAGGGCACCCCGACGGCTGTATCCCCCCTCCCCCGCCTCGCACACTTTTCTTTACTTTCCCTACCCTCTTATACAGGGGAAAGTATTGTCTGGATCTATTCTTGCAGCCGTCCTCCGCTCCTCGGCCGTGGCCGCCCCACCCCCCGCCCGACCCCAGCCCTCATCCCTTCTCGTCTTTCATTTAAAGCCTCGATTCTCTTTTATATTTATTCTTTACACACCTTCTTCTATATTTTACGTATTCTTTGTTTATTAATTTAATACTTTTCATCCAATCTTTAACTAAGATAACATAACTTTCACACTATAACTTTATTATTATTTTGTTTAAAAAAAAAATAAAAAAAAACATTAAAAAAAATAATAAATATATAAATTAATTAAATAACCAAAACAAACTTAAAAATGTTTAAATAATAATAAATTAGTAGTAATTAATAGCTGTTTGTTGTTTCGTTTAATACTTTTTACCCAATAAATCAGTAAATGTTTTGCCAATTAAAACGGATTTACATATGTTCTCTACGTTTATTCGTTCCAATTATAAATGGCCGATTATTCTTTTAAAAACTCTTTAATTACAGACGTGTCAATTAATAACCAAAGTATTACAACGAATGTTGATAAAGTGATAACCTATGTTTTGTCTAAAAACAAATTTAATAATCAACTCAGAAATAGATCCGAACAAACTTTTATTTTTAAAAACAAAAACCTACAGGATAACAATAAAAGTTTAACTGTATTCAGTTGTTGTGTTTTACAGTTAGTAATAATAATAATAAAAATAACAATAATAATAATTATATTTTATTTTTAATTTCAACCCCAATTTTCTAGACTGACAAATAGTTACCTATTTTTTTCCTTTTAAAGAACACAAACAAAAAATTAAATAATAATATATATTTTTTTTTAGAAGAACACAAACAAAACTTTAAGCTATTCTATTTATTATTATTATTATTATTTTCAACATTTCTTGATTAACACTAAATAAAATTATTTTTATTATAGTTGCCAGTACAGAATATTAAAATACTCCGTAATTTAATGAAAAAGTAGCTCTGAGATTTTGGTTTATTATTTTTAAACACATTTTTGTAACTAAATAACTTAATTTGATTAAATTTCTTATTAATTATTTATTGTTCCGTAAACTATATTCATAATTTTGCAATAATTAATTATTATCAAATTAATAATATTTATACGTCCATTAAAATAAAAAATTCTTATAATAACAAAATGAACGTTCCTAATAAATAATATTTATACGCCAATTTGAATAAAATATTCATAAAGGAGTAGATTCGATTATGTTCAACTCTGAGTTACGTGTTAGACACTCGTAAAAAACACTTTGGATTCTCTGGGAACCGAACCCGGCCCCTCTCTATCTTTCTCGTCATCTGTCATTAACACATCCTAGTCTATATAGTGCTATTTGAAACCTCCCACATTAATGTCTATTAATTATGTATAATAATTATTTGATTAATTTAATAAAATATAAATTAATATTAACATTCAATATTTAATTAATTTTATTAATTACTTTTGTTTCTCTTCTCCATTAATAATATTAATATTAGTACTACAATTAATTAATTTTAAAAAAAAACTAATTCATACAATTTACTTTTTGATATGATAAGATTGTTTTGTTTACTTTTTTGTAAACAAAAACCACCTGGTTAAAATTAGAAGGTAAACTAACTGGCACATATAATTAAAGTCTTTTCTATATTTTGATAAAAATGCACCAATTATGGATTCTTCTTCTATTACCATAAGTCCTTCATTTCATTCTTCTTCTTCATTTCATAAGTTTTCTCTTAATACAATTTCCATCTTCAGTCCTCTAGTTTAAGACACAGCTGTATACAGGTCGATTTTAGGAATCTTAGGCGTATCTATCTGCTGTAGATTACCTGAGCTTCGATGTAGCGTATCTGGTTTTTCAAGAGAGTATGAAATGAAAAAGAATACATAAATAATGCAATTTATATCAATATACNAAAAAAATCCGCAAGTTGTTTTATTTGTTTTGACATGACCCATATTAACAATATTCATTTTGACAGGTTTCAAATTTATGATTTTTTATTTAGTTAACAGAAAATTTAAAAACGTAGTATATAAAATGTTTTTTTTATCTTGTAATTATTTCAATCTTAACTTATATTTCTGTTACTTCTTCAGACTGTTACTCCACTTATAAAGATAACAGAGGGGAGTAACAATCTACAAAATCTGTACGGAATTTTCTTGTTTAGACTGTTACTTCCCTTATAAAAACAGAAGTGTGATATAGATTTAACTAAATATATCAATTTAGCAAAATTTAAAGAGCGCCGACGTTTGAAATTATAATCTGGGGCTATCTGCGGGCTACTTTTGACGAACCATCAAAATGTCATAAAATCAACTGTGTACTTTTAAAGATAGATGCGTAAGATTAGAGTCGGGAGACATTCATTTTTGCAGATTCATAAAATAAATTTTTTGCCCCTATCACAATACTTTCTCTTTATATAATATTACTACGTACATGATCAAATAAATATGTGTAATTTCATATAAATTTTGATGATATGTTTCGCTTTTTGCCGAAAAGACCTGTAATGTGTCATAATACGATAGTGTACAGAAGTAAAAAATCGGTCCGCCATCTTCAGTCCTCTATTTTGAGACACAGCTGTATACAGGTCGATTTTGGGAATCTTGGGCGTATGTATCTGTTGTAGATTACCTGAGCTTCGATGTAGCGTATCTGGTTTTTCAAGAGAGTATGAAATGAAAAAGAATACATAAATAATGCAATTTATATCAATATACTGGAAACACTTTAATTATGTATGAATTATGAATTATATTTGTTAGCTTTTGCATTTCTATACGTGATGCTCCGTATAGGGGAATCCAACCTGATCAGCTGATCTGCTAATAAAGATAAACAAGTCTCGACTTTAGCCTAGACAACAGGAAAACCGACTAGAGCGAACCTAGTGGCCATTCTACCAACCAATTCTTTTATTTTTGTTGGTCACGTCACACGTCTCTAGATTTTATTACCAGAAACTTAGAATTCCGATTAAACAGTAAATAAAAAATAATAAGAAGAAAAATATGTTCCAGACCTATCCTTCCTTGATAAAAAGTAAGTTCCGTCTCCGGGAATAGAATCAAGGATCTCTGTGTTTCACGCAATCCTCTTAAACTAAACTTGGGCTTAACATTTATTTACCCGTCACAATTATATTGCCTGCATCTTGTATTGCTACACATTTTGATCTTGTTAGTAAATTGCAAATTGTAACACTACTTAAAAACTATACTCGTCCGATTTTAATGAAATTTCGNTAAAACAATCACCGATTATTACAGTAAAGAAAACATGTTCTCAGTATTTTTATGAAATGTCAATTAAATCAACAAGTGGGATAAGAGGTTTAAGTGTTAAAAATAACGGATTCAATAAGCGATTCTGCTATTCTGCAAGCAGCTTCGTTATTCTATAAACAGCTCTGCTAATCTATAAACAAGGTTGCCATTCTATAAGCAGCTCTGCTATTCTAGTAGCAGATCTGCTATTCTATTTTTTTATAAGTATCTCTGCTATTCTATAAGATAAGCAAACCTGCCATTCTATTAACATTTTAGCAATTCTATAAATAGCTCTGCTAATCTTTAAACAGGTTTGCCATTCTGTAAGCCAGCTCTTCTTTTCTATTAGCAGCTCTGCTATTCTATTAGCATTTCTGTAATTCTATGTTAGCAAACCTGTCATTTTATTAGTATTCCTGTAATTCTATATTAACAGCTCTGCAATTCTATGAGCAAATGTGCTATTCTATAAACAGATCTACTATTCTATAAGCAAATATCCCGTTCTATAAGCATTTCTGCCATTCCATAAATAAGCTCTGCGAATCTATAAGCAGCTCTTCTATTCTATTAAAACTTCTGATATTCTATAAGCAAATCTCCCATTATATTAGCATTTCTGAAATTCTATACAGAGATCTGCTAATCTATAAGCATGGATGCATGTTTAGAACTTGCTGCTTCTGTTTGAAAACGAGGTTCCAAGAACAGAAACCTCATACATAAGTTATTCTTGTGATGGAGAGGCGATCCCTCTGTATTGATATGGCGGTGTTTTGTTGCCTGCTAGATTATCTAGTCGAAGGTCAGGTTACGTTCGACGAAGCGAGTTTGCGTCGTCGAGAGGAATAAAAAGGTCGCAGTAGAATGCCGTGGTGGGTTTGTTTGGCAGGGCCCAGAGTGACATTCCCCCCCGAGCTGTGGTCGTTCTTGCGCTGCGGTGACGTGTCGGATGGTCGATAGCCAAGGTCGAAGTATTACGGAGTGCGAACGTCAGTTCCCTCCACAGGCGTTATCTAACCGTCCCACTCCTATAGGAGCCTGTCGACTCACTTCGGGTTTCGTCTTCACCCGGAGATATTTTCCATGACAATAGGAGAGAAGACCGATATGTCGTGGCTATTATTTCTTATAAGTACCTATTGATCTAATTTTATAGAAATTAGTTTGGTTTATCGAATGCAGTCCATCGATGATCTCATATTGACTTCGCCTACTAACATTTAATATCTAATAAAAATAAGTCTGGTCTCTCTTGGAATCGATACAGGATCGTCCAATAACTGGACGCGTGGAGTCATTGTAAAACCCAGACTATTTTTAAAATAACTTAATCCGATTTTAATGTAATTTCGATGGTACTGAAATTGGTACGATTCCAAAATTCAGCTTTCTGGTAGTTTCTTGTTTAATTTTACCTTCAGGAGATGAAAGAAGACCAATGACATCGGTGGAAATTGAAACCGATTAAAAACAAAACACAACACTTTCAAATCGCAGTTGGGTCTGATTATTTTTATGGATTTTTTTTTTCATGCTATAATATTAAACTTTAGTAACAATATGATAGTAAACTAGTAAGGATAGTAAATAACGAGAACTATTACAGTATATTGTCGTAAACCATAAATAACATTTTGGTATACAATTAGTGTTAGTGAGAGACACCAAGGGATGTGCCACGCGAGCGTGACACATAGGAACTGTTCCAACACCAGACAATCGTCACAGGGATAAGCCTTAATAACTCTGATAAGCCCTATATCTGATCTTCTTGATCCAGTATAGTATAGGTCCAGAGTTGGGTGGGCATCGTCGGACCCCTGATGAGTAAGTAGANGGATGTCGAGGGGAGTGCCATCCTGTTCCTCCACCAGGTCGGTCGTCTTCTCAGAAGACGTCCACTCTCACCCAGCTCTCACATCCTGTCCGTCGACGTTCTCCACATACCGTTCCTTATATAAACGACGACGTCAAACATTTCACAAATGAAATACGCACCCAACGATATTTCCCTCTTTCAAATGTTTTATTAGGAAGATGTCTTAATGAATCTTAAAACTATTTTATTAATTTGTCGTTTTTTCGTCCTTTGATGTCGATTCTTTAGCCCTGTTATATATGCTTGTATTACAAATTAATGTAAGCATACTATAAATATGTATAATACATACACTATATAAATATGTATAATACATACACTATATAAATATGTACAAAGTAAATACTTAAACACTTAATCCCTTATAAGTCACTAAGGATTAAGTTGTACTATTTGACTTAATCGTATGAAAAGTACATAATTTATAAAACATGGATTAATAAAATAGACTGCCAATTAGTGTGGCACATAGCTTCCTCGCATCCTATCACGTACTTTATTGATTTTAATTTTTGTTCTTCGGAACGATCACATAGCTTCCGTTATCTTCGGTGAGCTCGGAAGCAAAAATACGTGACAGAAATCAGAGAACATTTTTGATCTCATGTCTTTTACATCATTATGGATGGAAGACGTATGTTATTTCATAATAAATAGAGAAAAAAGAAAAAAAAATTATAAGCCGAGAATTTTTTACGCCTAAATACGCCTTAAAAATATTAATTACTTGCATTAGAAATGCATATTCTGCGAAATTTTCAGGTTTCTAGGACGCAAATTGGGTTAAATATTGATTTCTGAATTTGTACCTCACAAACCAGTCGTTACATAATGGCGTTCAATAATTACTGGATCTATATGTGCCGTTGCCTGTTGCCTCATTAAGAGTCAGTTATTGAATATTAACGAACATTGTTGCTACAGAGTGTACATCATGCCATCTTGGTGCGTTGAGCTTATCTGCACGAATCGACAGCTTTGCCTTATCAAGGTTGTTATATATTATACCGAGACCGAGATATAGTTGTTATATCTTCTGCCATAATGTTGGGGAATTTGTGTGTCCAATGTCCAACTTAATCAAGACGTTCTTCTGCTAGAGTAGGATTTTTTTCATTTCCCTATATACCATTGACAAACAGATTTTTATCTCAAATTTGTAATCTGTGACTATAATTACTAAAATTTTTGTTAGGTACAATTGTTTTACAATCTATGGTCTTCTGCTAGAAAAGCATTATTGATTCTCCTCGACAGATTTGTATCTCAAATTTGTGATCGGCGAATAATTTGGTTGATATAGCGTATCTGGGACATCATATAGAAATGGAAAAACTGACAGATATAATGCATATATAATTAAAGTGTTTCCTGTATTGTATATTGATAAAAAATTGCAATATTTATGGAAAAAAAAAATGTTTATTTCATTCTCTCTCGAAAAACCTCACTCGCTAAATCGATGGTCAGTTAATCTACGACAGATACATAATATGCAAGATTAGCAAAATCGACTTGTATATACTCTTATACAGCTGAGTCTCAAAATAGAGGACTGAAGAAGGAAAATGTATCAAGAGAAAACATATGAAATGAAGAAGTATCCATAATTTGTGCATTTTGGAACAATCTAGAGAAAAGACTTATTATATGTGGCAGTTTATTTCATTTCTATACATGATGCCCTAGATTCGCTACATCAACCGATAATCTTCGTCGTTTTAAATTGTTTAACAATCTATATTAGATGTAGAAACAAACTTTGAACATTGTCGGAACTTCTGGTGTCTGGTGTTAACTTGAAAACGAAGTTTAGAGAAGGACGTTGAACGGTGTTAGACATAAGATGTCGGATGTAGCTAGAGGCCTGTTCGTCGATTCTTGTAGCTGCGGTCTGGCCGGAGCCTCGGATAAGATAAGACAGAACAACAACTGGCTCTGGCCGTTTATAAATGACCTCGTTCTCTCGGCGAGGAGGTGATAGCAAACCGATACGGAGACCACCATCTCCCTATCTCTTGCGGCTCCGACAGCCTCGCGTTCAGTAACTAGAACAATAGGATCTCAGACACCTCATCTTCTTCAACCACCTCTAACCATCTCTAACCTCCTTTAACCAGTTCTAACCTCCTCTAACCACCTCTAACCTCCTCTAAGCAGCTCTAACC
>KZ653449.1:174215-200723 GCA_001010745.2 Gerris buenoi
AGTCCAAAAAAGTGGTTTTTAAAAAAATGTTTATATGTCGTCTGTGCAGACGCCTGGGCCTAAACTACTGGGCCGATTTTGGTGAAATTTGGCATACATGTTCAGAAAAATCATACCCTGAGGCGAAATCGAGAAATGAATTTTAGCTCCAAATTTGGGGGCGCTACCCCCAAAAACATTGAAAAAACGTGAAAAAAAATTATTTCTCGATAACGGTTCCGACGATTTTGATTGAAAAATTCTAAAGTGCAGTCAATTTAAATACGAATCTAACAGTATAATCCGTTTTCCCAGGAAAAATCTAGTTCCGGAGAAAATAGCATAAAACGCGGATGGAGAGAGCCCGGGAGAAGCTATTTTTATGATAATTTTTGATGACATTTTTTATAATAATTAAATGAATATATGAGAAAGTTTGTCTGAGTTGTTTTGGACCGATTTTTTACTTTCTCATATAAAGAGAAAGTATTGTGATGGCGCGAAAATTCGATTTTGATATTAATTTTTTTTTAAATGAATTTTAGCTTTACATTTGGGGGCGCTACCCCCCAAAAACTCTGAAAATACGTGGAAGAAAATTATTTCTCGAAAACGGTTCCGACGATTTTGAATAAAAAATTCTAAAGTGTAGTCTATTTAAATATGAAGTTATTTTTATGAAAATGTTTGATGAAATGTTCAATAATAATTAACACTGGGCTAAGTAACACTGGGCTAAGTAATAATGAACTCGTAGATAAGAAAGTTTGCCTGAGTTGTCTCTGACAGATTTTTTTTTATTTATTGTTTGTAAAAAAGTTGTCTTGGAAAATTTTGCGCCCCCCAAAATCTGGCGCCCTGGGCTATAGCCCAGTCAGCCCATTTATAAGTCTGGGCCTGCGTGCATGAATGGGTGTGATCAGCTGTTCTAAGCGAAATCACACGACTTAGTTTGACGACCTACTACCTCGTTTGAGTTCAAACGAGGTAGTTTGACAGGATTCAACTTTTCGCCGCTTCTTTAGATTGTTACTCCCTTATAAAAGAGAGGCATAACAATCTAAAGAAGGTTTACGGTGTACTGAACTGAATGTTCTTCTTTAGACTATTACTCCCCTTATAAAAACAGAAGTATGATATTCCTTTATCCCCAAGTACATTGAACTTAACATCCCTTTGTCTTAATAGTTAGTTAGTCTTAGTCAGTCATTAGTAGTTAGTCTTAGTCAGTCATTTATATTCTAAAAAAACAAAAAAACAAGGGGAGTAACAATTTAAAGAAGTGCCAACTTTTCTTGATCTACTAAAAAATTGATAAACTCAATTGAAACAATGATTCTCCACTCTCGTTTTTCATTTTGACAACTTTTTATGATCGTCTATAATCAGTCGATTAAATTTGATTTCGCGAAAACCCTCTTCAAACGATGCTTAAAAGCAGAACATTCGATTTAACGTGAATCTGAAGTGTTGTCTGAACGAAATAAGACAATAAAGACGTGTTAAGTTTTATTTAACATTATTTCCAGTAATGCACGCGATGTTCCAAAGTGGGACAACATACTCGAATATAAAGCCGAACTGAAAATTTATCAGTGCAGAATTGTGAAATGATAAACCTGACTTGTTTGTCTTATTTAATTGCGTTTGAACGTTGTTATTCCTATATTAACTAAACACTTTAAAATTCCCATTTGAGTTTTGTAAGAAAGAGAAATAAAAAAGAACGTCGAAGGAGACGTTGCCGATAGCGAGGTCAGGTTGTTGTGTTATCACTGTGTCTGTACGTCTGTATGCGTTATCAGGTGTGCCAGGTTTTGACAGCCAGTCTTTTTAATACGTCTTCAGATAACCCCGCGGACAGTGTCAATAATAAATGATTCCCTCGAGTATCAACCTACTTATTTTCAAGTGGTTATAACGTGGCAGCAACGACAAAAAAACAATAAAAACTTTTTATTTTTTTTTTACAAAAGAAAATGGCGATTGGCTGTTAAACCAGCGGCTTTGTGTGATAAGAGATAACGCTTACAGAGGAATAAAAGGCAATTAAAACAAGAGGCGAAACACTTTACGACACTTCTGACTCACCCGGACTAAATAGATCACGTTGCTTCTCTCAATGGCGACACCTTGTCGAATCCAAGCGCAAAGGCTCTTACTGCAGCGTACATGGCATTCCGACTCACGCTTAGGTTTGTTTACCTAGTAACACAACCCNTAAAACAAGAGGCGAAACACTTTACGACACCTCTGACTCACCCGCACTAAATAGATCACGTTGCTTCTCTCAATGGCGACACCTTGTCGAATCCAAGAGCAAAGGCTCTTACTGCAGCATTCCGACTCACGCGTAGGTTTACCTAGTGCACACAACCCTATCAGGAATCAGGAGCCTCCCGTTCTAATTCTTAGTACGTCGTGTAGTTCTTACGTCGCGTCGGTGCTTGCCGACAATATAGAAACACACATCGTCATGTCGCGTGAGCTCATGTGCTGTCATGGGACCTCACACCTCACGCATTTCAATATGTACATTGTACAACCACAATAAAGAAACTTCACGTTATTTTTCTAATCCTCACGTGTGGTAGTACGAAATTGACGGGCTTGAGCTCATGAAGTTTGTTAGTTTTTCTGCTATCATCACTTACTACATTTTCTGCAGTTTTCTTTATAGATAATATAAAAATGGAGGAGTAATTGATTGATAAAATTCTTGAACATTGTTTATATAACTGAAATTAAGATATTTTTTTTACATATCACCTTTAAAGCCTCGTCCAGACTGCCGAACCGAACGAGACGAGCACTCTGACTGCGCATGCCCAGTCAGAGATGCGCAGGCGCACTTTAGACTGGGCATGCGCAGAGACCAATGCTCGGCTCGTTTCCTCTGTTCGGTTCGGCAGTCTGGACGAGGCTTAATAAGCTCATATAAATAATCAAACTTATTTAGGCTCATTCTAGAATTAATTTAATTTCTTAACTTAGGCCCAAAACGCTGAAATTCACCCAATCTTCGCTCTTTCTATTTAAAATGTTAACTCTTTTCGGGTATGGGTGCACGAAACTAACTGGCCCATACCAGTTAGGTATGGGTACCCATACCAGTTTAGGATATTTGAGTGCTGGAAATGCCCTCTCAACTCTAAGCCACATTCAATCTTGGAAGCGAGATAAATCATTTAAACAAAGATATGTATTTAGCATGACATTATGCCATGTCATTAAGTTAGAAATGTAACACAGTGTCAATGCGAGAGTTCAGCAAGATATGTACTATGTTTCTATGATGTTTAAATACAGATTGAATACAGTTTTTGGATCCAAAGTGTCCATGGAAACCTATATTATTCAAGACTACAGTCTATATGATTAGAGTTGGCACAATCAACAGGTGGGAAAATTTTGAGGGAAACGATTTTATTGGTCCCCCATGTTGAATGCAACTTCAGAAAAAAATGCTCTACTCTACCCCTGTTCCACAAAAAAATATAACATAGCAACACCGATTTTCCCTTTTTATAACCCCAAAAATACCTCCACATTTGTTGTTTCCCGCCTTCGATTGTGCCAACTCTAATCTTATAGACTGTAATTAAATACGATCCCGATAAAATTCACTAAATTCTGGGATCGTATCTGGATCTAGTTTGATGGAAACACCTGAACTCGATCCTGATCATGCGCAGAGCGTGGGTGTGTCAAAGTACGTAATAAAAATCATGGTTATAAAAGGTGAATGTTACAAACTTATCAATAACCTTTAACAAAAGTAACTAAGAAAAAGTTTTTTTTTTATTGTTTTTTGTTCGTATTGAATACAGATTCAATACCACTCTTGGAAACACCTAACTTGTTAAATCCCAAATCAGAATTCAATCCCTATTTTAACTCATTGAAACGTAGTAATACTCTGCAAAATAAAATACATATTATATTCTCGTGATGTGGTGGTAGTGTGTTTTCACCTTTTCGTAAAAGAGAATTCAAGTGTTTTTAATTTTTTTTATTTTTTNTAACTCATTGAAACGTAGTAATACTCTGCAAAATAAAATACATATTATATTCTCGTGATGTGGTGGCAGTGTGTTTTCACCTTTTCGTAAAAGAGTGTTTTTATTTTTTTTTTGTTTTTCAAAATAGTTCAACAGTCAAAACAATCAAAATTTTGATAAATCAGCACGATTTGTTAGTGTTTGTTGAAGGAAACCTTTCTAGATAGGTATTAATGTTTACAAAAGCGCTTAGAAGAAAACCTCTACAGTTGCTCAAACTGTGAAAACATAACGTAGTGCATCCAAGCGGCAAAACATACAACTATTTTACTGTTATCATAATTTTGATTGCGTTTTCACGTGATAGCTTATCTTATCATCCTTTGCTTGCGTCTTTTTATTTAAAATCGTTTTTAAGATCAAAAGTCTTTTTAATAATTATAAAGTACGTGTTTAGTACATTGAACTTGTTCTTATATTTTTAATGATTATTTTATTATTTATTTGAAGTTTTAGTTTACGGTGAAAGGTGAATAAATATCGCATGAGCCTACCACAATAACATCCTAGTTGAACCTCGATGTTAATAATTTGTTGTTATTGATATCGGATTAAATTAGTTCCATTTTCTTTCACTACCCGCTTCTAGCTCCACCTGTCACTCGTTTAAAGATGTAGACAATGCTTGTACTACAATTAGATGTTTACTATAGACGAATTATAAAATAAAATATTTAAAAATACAATAAAGATTATAAAACTGTTTTAAAAATAATATTTACAATAAAGAAAACAAAGATTGAGTTACTTAATTAAAACAATTGATAACAACATTAATAATAATCTATCAGGTGACAAAACAAAAATTTCAAAACAAAAAAATATCGATACTAATAGAATAGTTTGCTATGTTCGCTGCTTGGAAGCCACTTTTTTTATTCATTAAACTCCCTCTACTCCTCTTGAACTATTTGATATTTTCCAAAAGTCATTCTAGTCAATCTTATTTATAAAAGAACTATCCGTTAGGCCCGTGGTAACGGGCAGAATAATAAATATGGTTGAGAAAAAGAGCTGAGAGATAATTAGTTATAATTAAAATAGATATTTAAAGAGATATTTACTGTTTAAATAGTAAGTTTTATGCAGTTATAATTAAAACATTTAAATAGGAAGTTTTGTGCTCCGATATCCGTTACATAGGTATGGCGCAAATGGTTTAGTATCTGGCTTACTCCCAGTAGCCCCGGGTTCGATCTCAGCTTATGGCACATCAATTTTTAACGTTATAAATCATTTAGAGGTGAGTCGTTGTTGTCGTTGTCGTTGTTGGGACTTATTTAATTTTGTTGATGGATGAAATTATGTTTAATAATAATTAACAATTATCCTTCTACTATCATGAATTAATTAAAAATAAATGAATTAAATAGAAAGGTGTTAATCTCAACGTTTTGAAGAATATAATATTTGTTATAGGATCATATTTTTCTTAAAACTTACATACATACATACATCCTCGGCGCTACAGCTCTCGAAGAGCCTGGGCCTGCAGCACTTCGCTTCTCCAGAGGTCCCGCTGCTGCGCAACAGCCCTCCATCTCCTAACCCCTATCGTCCTCAGATCATCCTCCACCNTTCATTTTTTTTAAGACGTTTCGACTCTTTGAAGAGCCATCTTCAGTCAATTTTATAAGTTTTTGGTAGTATTCATACGTTCGGAAGGTTTAAATTTAAATCAAATTATAATTACTATTTACAACGGGAGACAGACAGAGAGAAATAGACTTCAGCACCGGGATTCGAACCACGGACCTCCTTTATATTTTTTGTTTTGCAGAATTTAAGGTCTATTTTGTTGATTACAGAAAAATTAGAGTTGTTATTTATTTTATAAGAGACGGATGACGGATGAGTTTGATTCATGTTAGAGATCATCGTTTGACTGTTTTGTTTCTATTTTATTCAATTCGGTTCTGATTATAATTAAGTTAATTTAGGAATAAGCTTAAACTAGTGTTTTGTGTTGGACAGCCGTGGTGTTAGTTCTTATTTGAGTCTGGGGGGATTGTGAGGAGACCCCCAACGCTGTAATAATTCAGAGGATAGAAGTGGAAGTGATGCCTAGGTTTGGGAGGGTTCGTCGATATAAGTGACAAAGACGATAAGGGGTAAAGTCCTGTTGAAAAAGTGCTTCACATTGTGACGCAGTGTTCCTGTGTCCTTAAGAACGGGACGTGTCTACCCAGGCCTCTCCACGTCGTAGGCCCTTTCTCTGCCAACTGTCACCGGAACCCCACCCTTCCACGGCTTCTAATACCTCAACCTTAACTCCGCTCCCAAACTAAAATAAATGCAACCCAACTGGGAATCGAAACTGGTTTAAACCACATTTTCAATTTTCAGCGAAGTCGCTTAACAAATTTGTAATAACAAATGTGACCATTCTTCCAATAATAAGACACAATGCAGTTTAAATAGTTGGTCATAATTTTTCGTCCATTGTTAGCCCCATATGAATTTCAACTTCTAGAGAGAGGTAGAGGTAGAAGTGCTAGACGCATCAGACCTTCTTAAGTCGTGCCTTAACGTATCGAATAAGTTTAAAACTTTATTTTCCTAGGAGCGACTCCAGCGATAGACGTTCAAGCGATAAACGCTGGGCGACTATCGCTGAGGACTCCTCTTCTGAGTTTGCATGTAACAGTTTTCCAAGCTGAGCGAATCTTAGAACGATAGTGGCTGAGCGACTATCGTTAAGCGTCTGTCGCTGGAGTCGCGTCTTGACAAAATTACCTTAACCAAACTATTATATAACTAGCCGTTAGGCCCGCGGTAACGGGCAGAATAATAAATATGGTTGAGAAAAAGAGCTGAGAGATAATTAGTTATAATTAAAATAGATATTTAAAGAGATATTTACTGTTTAAATAGTAAGTTTTATGCAGTTATAATTAAAACATTTAAATAGGAAGTTTTGTGCTCCGATATCCGTTACATAGGTATGGCGCAAATGGTTTAGTATCTGGCTTACTCCCAGTAGCCCCGGGTTCGATCCCCGGAGTCGTTGTTGTCGTTGTTGGGACACTACTCGATTATATAAAAGATTAGAAGAAACGGTCGTCAGAACACGCATGTCAAGTCCAAACTGGTCGGACGTATTTGTGTATTTGGACGACGCGACTGCAGCCGAAGTAACCACTCTTAAATACATTCGATATATTTGATTGTTTGTTCGAATACGGATCAACTGTAACTGTAGTCTTTTCCTCTCCGAAATCTTTCGACGAGAGAAATCAGGTTGCGTCAGAAGTTGTGGGCACATCGAAATGTCCAATTTAAAGTGAGAAAGACTCTTAAATGCATTAAATCTCAGCAATATGTTGTTTCTATTATTATTCACTGTGTGATTTACTTGAGAATGGTGTTAGGGATGAATCGTTACAAAGGAAATGGTTTCGTGTGAACGAGGTGGAAGATTGCAAGTTTTTATTCTCAGTGTGTGTGGAGGATGGTGGGAGGCTTGTTCACCAGAGGCCGGATTTTCAGCCGAGTCTGTGTGAGTATGGGAGAACGTGTCCTCCTTTGAGCCCTTGCCTGGAGACGGGGAAAATCGGGCCTCCGGAGGCGGCCAAGGGTTCCCCTCGTCCTAGAGCCGGCTGCTAGGGACTTCGCTCGATAAGGGCTGCGGGCCCTCAAGGGAGACTGCAGACGACCTGACAGCACCGTCTTCTTACCCAAGCCCTTTTATAACACGAGCAGAAAATACACGTCCTTTCAACGAGCCCTTTTCTTTTCTCCAATTTTTTTCCCTCTACCTTAGCGTCGCTACCCTAAGCATTTCCAACCCTTAACCGGAAAATTAGGTCTTACAAAAACATAAATAATAACTAACTGTTGCTGACTAGTAAACAGATATGTGATATATAAAGACATAGTTTTCAACTAAAATATATATAAAGACTTCTGGATTAACAAGCTCTAATAATGAATGGTGAGACTCAAATGCCAAGCTAACCTTTGAAAGACCTATTCAATACAGAAGGGCTGCTTCGAGTCGGCTCTGTCTAACATCTGGAAATAATAGTCAAGTAAAAACATGAAATTTAAACTAGCTCCTTAAAAACTTGTTTTGCTTTAAATTTAAATTCACCACTAATACCATCATAAAGCTTATTCAATATGTATTTATCTTTATACATTTTTAAGAAATAATTATAATATTCAATACGTTAAATATTTCCTTAATTAAAACAATGGTGTCAAGTATTAAATAACTTACAACTTTTAATGAGCCCCACGTTGGGTGCCAATATTTTTGCTAAACGTGGATTAATTTGATATTATATCAACACACTTGTAATCCTGAACATATGCCAATATGATCTATGTATGTCCTTTCAAATAATCTGATACAACAAAAAGTAAATAATAACACCATCTCTTGGAGAGTATAAGTTTAAAAGCAACAAAAATAAATAACAAAATAAATAAATAACGATTCTACCATCTCATCTTAAAAAGAATACACTTTTCCCTTTTGTCGGACTATACGATTACAACTTCTCGTATATGATGCACACTACTAATTAATATATCATTATAGGAAATTATTAATATATCATGATATTATATACCATGTATGAATATAAGGCAGAAAATGGCAGATTGCAAAAACTGGCTATATTCGCGTATACAGGAACTAAATAAACAAGATTCGTCCAAATCAGGCCGAGGGGAAAAATAGTCTGCCAATTAGTGTGGCACATAGCTTCCTCGCATCTTATCATGTGTTTTATTGGTGTTATGCTTTTATAAGACAATATTGTTTCTCTAATTTATTTAATTGTCCTTTCCCCCTCCCTTTTAAAAGAGTTGGTACCTAGAGTCAAAAAAGTTGATACCTAGAAGCACCTCGGAAGCAAAATATATTATATAAAATATATGTATTTATTTTTATATTAAGAGAAAGAATTGTGATAGCGCAAAGTTTGATTTTGAGATTTGGAGGGATTTACACGTTTTGTGATCCCCTGAACCCAAAAAATTATTTTTTTTTAAAAATGTCTGTCTGTCGTCTGTGCAGACGTGTGGAGACTAAACTACTGGACCGATTTTGACGAAATTAGCATACATGTTCAGAAAAAAATAGCCCAAGGTGAAATTGACAAATGAATTTCAGCTCCAAATTTAGGACAGCTATCCCAAAGAAACTAAAAAATAGTAAAAAAAAATAATTTCTCGAAAACGGTTCCGACGATTTTGATTAAAAAAATTCTAAACTATAGTCCATTTAAATACGGATCTATAACGATATAAGCCGTTTTCTCGGGAAAAATCTAGTTCCTGAGAAAATAGCTTTAAACGCAGACGAAAAAAGGTTGAGTTCGATTCCCCGCCAAGGAGAAGTTATTTTTATGAAATGTTCAATAATAATTAAATGTAACCTACGAAAACTAATTAATGGAAAACACTGAGCAAAGCAATAATGAACTCGTATATGAGAAAGTTTGAGTTGTTTGGGACAAATTGTTTTGGAATTATTTTCAGCAGTATAGATTTTCTCAAAATTTGTTCATTACTTTAAAGATAGTTAATAAAACTTGCAAAATTCAATAAAAAGTAGACAAAGCTAGAAAAACTATAATCCTTGGTGAAGAAGAAATCTAATTTTGTATTATTTATTAGTTTTGCATTGCAAACTGTCCATGATATGGGCACTCTATATTAGACTCTTGGTTTTTCTTAATTTATAAGGATGAGTTGATTCTGTTGAGAGAATTTTCTTTATTCTCCACGACTGTGGTAGATTTACAAGTTCGTAAATAAATGTAATGTATATAAGTGTATGTGTACAATAGATCCATCTATATACTTCTATATATGACGTTCTATTAAAGCTGCATCTATCTCTCTATCTATGTCATTCCGTTGCAACTAATCAAATTTAATAAAAGTTGTTTTGTACTATGGCTTCAACATGTTTAGATGTTGTTTGGAGCAACCTTCAGGTTCACCGCGACTAGAAAATGTTGTTGAGGAAATTTTTTGTTGTTGCAATAATCAGGTGCCTTTTTTTAGTCGAGTGTAGAGTCGGTAGACTTCGAGATTGTATTAGAACTTGCCCTTGGTCTCGATGAAAAAATATATTCCGACGTTGTGACCTTCCTCTGTCCTAAATCGCGAGGAAGAACGTCCTCCACTTGCTGTTCTACTAAATCCTGCACTCGTCGATACTTTGTATCGATACCTCGAGGGGTATCGACCGTAAGCAAGTACGCCCTCAAGAGCGGAGAGGAAGCTAAATATGGACGACAGAAGACACGTGACCGCCCGGCCTCGGCCCACATGACGCCCGGCTCCCTCCCTCCGCCTCGTTAACCGGCCTCGACCGGAAACTTGGCCCTACCGACAGTCGCTCGTACCGCTGACGCACGACCTCCGGGCTTTCACCACCTGTGGGCGCCCGACTGTTCCGACCCATTCCTTCGCAAGCTCCAATAAGTTCCGACAACACCAGCTGTTGTTATAAAAACACAAAGGAAATGGAATTATGCCTGAGTTTACATTGGGTCTGAAAACTGTTTAGCTTACCATTGTGAGTCATCTGAAGAGTCCTACATATCTTAATAAAACTTTGTAAATATTCTGTTACTACTTTTATCCCCTTTTCCCTTTCCCAACTAATGTCTCTTACTAAACCTCAATTTGAAGAACTGTTGCCGTTTAAACAATATTGTAACATCGTTAGAATTGGTCGTACGGTTTTGTAAAGGGGGAGCTCTTGTGACGAAATTAAGTGAAGTGAATTGTGGTCGGGTTTCTCTACTACTAGTTAATAAGTGAACTTGTTTGGGAATGTAGGGTCGATGTGGGTGTGAGTGATAATGGAAGGAGCTCCTTTACAAGCCTGGACGGATAGAGTCCATGTGTTGGAAGATAAGGGTGAAGGGAGGGACACTCCGCCTGAAGGAGCTCCGACACTATGGAAACCCAAAGTTTCCAGGTCACGGACACTCGGGGAGTTCTTTAGCGACCGCTAACCCCCCTCTCGGAGGCAGCTCCTGATGGGAGGGTAATGATCCGGACGGAACGGCGGCGCAGGCTCCGCAGCAATCAATCCCGAGGGCAGCGGCTCGGTGGGTCACGCAAGCGACTCGGTTCAGCTGCCTGTTCGCCGTACTGTCTCCTAGCTGACACGGCAACCCGACCTCCAGCCGGCATTCATTCTATTTCCTCGGAAAAAACCCTCTGTTTCTCCTTCTACCTCGAAGTTCTCCTAGTTCTCCCTCTATTGGACCATGGTTCTAACCAACCAATCCTCTTCGTTCTATCGATCAGGTCTAAAAGAAGGTTACAAGATACTAGACATTGCCAAGACTTCGCACAACATCCTAATTGTTATCAAAACATCGGGTGCAACTGCATATTTTAATCAACTGTTAAACTAATCTCCCAAAATTAGTGTGGCACATAGCTTCTTCGCGTCCTATTATCGGTCTAATAGTGACATCATGTATGGATGTGTTTCAATTTCCAATGTGGTCTGGTCACACATGATTTTTAAGCAATATTAAATTCGCGCATGCAGTTGAAATTAATATGTAACCATCAACCATCTGTGAATTACTTTCGAAGAAGCATCCAAAAAACTTTAATATAGGATTATAGGTGTTAATATAAACAAAGTTGTTTCGATACCCAATACCGTCACACTAACTTTTATTCAATATAATTTGTGCGCAGCCGTTTAAAATTAACATGGCACTGCCTTTGGGCTATTATCGACAAAATTCCATTGTGTTATTTTTAAGATACGTATTGTTGTTAATAAACGTAAATGTTTGTATGTAACGGAATAGGCCTACATAAATGAAATTCTTAAGAGAACAGCTATGAACTGAAACTATGATTTTTTCATGTAACGGAAGGAATGGATAGGACTAGAAAATTGAAATTCTTATGGAATCAATAATGGACTAATTATGATCAACCATCTAAATATCATTAAATTCAGACGAGTATATCTTATTGCGTATATCTTACCACCGGAAGACCTAGAACTTAATGATAACAGACGAGTATAGCTTTCGACATAATGCTGATTCGCAAAAAAAGGTTTCTTTTTTTGATTCCTGTCTAGGATTTTTTTTTTTTTCAATTTGAAGTCATAAAAAACCATTGCCTTGTACAGATTGATGACGCTACCTTATGCTTGTGATCATACTTTATGATCGGAATCAAACCATTTCTCTACTCATAGTTTGTTGTGCGTTGTTTTGTTCTGGTTTAGACAAGTAGAAAGAGATACAGCCAAGTGTGAGGGTAATGATGTTTTTTTTGGGGGTGTTTGTAAGTCTTCTCTACAAGGGAGTCGGAGAACTGAAGCCTTGCCTTCATTAGCTTGCAGTCTCGACTTCACTTTGACAACTCCTACTTCAGTTCCTACCGTTCTTTATTACTTCGCTTTCACAGTTCATTCGTTCATTCGTCTCACAACATGTTCTTTGTTCATACAGATCAACTATTCTATCCAAAAATGTCTTTCCTTTTAGTTTTTTAAAATATGAAAGGTAAACTATACCCCCTACCACCCTATAATAGTCAGTAAAATGATGAAATTATTCTCTTGCTACCTTATGGTATACCGATAAAAATCTTTGTGACTCTCTGGGGAATCGAACCAGGGACCCCCTACTCTACTCCTTGTTTCTATTTGTTTACTATCTTTTAGGGTGGGATGAGGAGGTAGTAAAATGTTATTTCAGAATATAATAACGTATATGCTTAATAACTTACAATTCGGTAAAGGAAGTATCAATTTAGTTAATTATTAGTTGTTTTTACTGAGATTTTGTGGTACTTGTTCATAATTATGACTAGAGAGGTTAATAGAAAAGTAACGCAACAATATTGTCACCACAATTTTATATTTATTATTAACAAATAAATGTGTTTCGTCATTTCATACCATCATCTGTGTTAACATAGTAAGAAAGAAGCCTCTACTTGCAACAATATAAGTCATGTAGTATTAATTATTTAATAAATTCTAGTCATAAGTATTAATTTAGAAAAATTTAATAATTGGAGACGGTTAAATTATCAGTTTGCCAATTATTGTGGTGAATAGTTTCTTCTCGCGTCCTATTACTGGGCCAATAGTCATAAGAAAAGCAGAACGTTCGCTATTGTTCTCAAAAATCCGAACATAGACATTTATCACGAGATTGTTAAAATGTTAGTGAGATGAGATATGTGTCACTCTGTTGTTATACATAGAGTAGATGAGTAAAGTGGCCAACTTCTTGTCCTGTTACAACCTAATGATAAAAAAAAGAAAAGTTGTAAAGAAAAATAATGTGAAACATTGAGGGATGTACTTTAGTTTTGTGTTCGGCGTTGGAATGCAACTCTTTTTTGAGTTGGAAGGTAACAGCTGTGCAGCAGAAGGATGTTTGAAGAAGGCAAAAGGACGTGACGTCACTCTAGTTGGTATTTCCCAACCTGAGACTTTGATCCAAGTTGGAGTTATGAGCTTAAATGTTTGTAAGTTGAGGAAAGTCAAGTTGTTTATTGTTTTGTTTTTTGATGATAATGAAGGAGCTTTTTGTGAGTGGGTAGTGAGCAAGTTACGGTGTTTTGAGTCACATAGAACTCGAGCTGACGGAAGACCTTTTGTCGGGATGACGTGAGTCCATTAAGGTTGTTATTCCTTTCCCTCGTGTCGGTTAACAAACGGAACCCTCTGGGTTTCGTCAGCGAGAGGGTTTCTGTTCACGACGTGGAGGTCGCTTTCAGAGGGGTCCCGAAGCTTCTGGCAGGCGAGGTTAGAAAAAAAGTCGAAGCCCAAACATGGCTGTAGAGCGGCATGTGCTTTCGTCAGACCCCACTCTCGGAGACCCCTCCCGGGTCGAGTTTCCTCTGAGTCCTCGAACAGACGACTCTGGGGGGAGACCGTCCGTCCATGTCGGGCCGAGCGTAACATCCTGTCTAGCGTGTCGCACCGGCCCGCTCTCCTTACGACCTCGCTACCACTCACAATCCCTCCACACCCTCTAAACAGCTATTACCGTCCTCCAGCCCACATCTGCACCCCCAGCCTTATTCCTTCCAACCATGTTTGCTTTGAAAGAAATAGAAACAAGAATGAAGGCGACAAACAACAAATCTACATCCAACCAATGTCTACTTCAACAAACCTATTATCATTAATAATCTTTAATCATCTTCTAATAATCACACTAAGTATATAGCTAACAAAATAAAATAATAATAATTATTATTTTTATATTGTTCTCTGAACTGAACAAAAATTTAGATTCCTCCGGGACTAATCACTCGTATTCATATCACGTTTACATAACTTAATCAGCTAAATTAACCATCCAGTTATGCATGTTCAGACTCTAAACCACCTCTAACAGTGTACCAACACAATCTACCACGCTTTGATTATATTAAATAATGTTTATCAAAACTGAATCTTATGATGGATGAAGACGTTAACATGTTGTACAACCCAACTAAGTTGTTCTCCATGTTGCAACGTGTGTAGTTAGATTTCCGAGCTCCCAATATATGTTTATATATACATATACGAGTATATACGCTGGTCAGTAGTCCTCCTATTTCTACTTTATGGCCTTCTGTACTTAGAAAAATAAATTGGTGAAAAAAAAAAGAAAAAAAAAGTTAGTTATTGAGGGAGACATTTTTTGGTGAAAGCCACGGTAGATTGTGGTTGGATGGCTTTCTTTGTACGTTGCTATGTCTCTGGGGTATTGAACCTCCCAAACGGCATTCGCATTAAAAAAATATGTCGTTTCGACGAAATCGATTTGGCGAAGTGAAGTGCGATACTTGAAGGATAACGACAGTTGAGTTGCACAAGTGGTTCGAGGTCTGTTCCACTTGGGATGTCTGATATTCGGAACTCGGCACGACGGCTAGTGGAGAGAAACGTGGTATTGTCGGGAAGGTATGAGGATTATCCGAGGGGTGGTTCTCCGGCAGGTTTACTATTGCTATCGGGGGATATCGGGGTTCGAGGACGGCGCTATGATCGATGCCGACTTGCCTCTCACTCCACACTAAACCCGAGGGCTCTTTAGAGCAGAGGTCTCTCTGAGGAGACCTAAACCTCTCCGGACCCCTGAGTCGATATAATCCTCTCTCTGCAGCGCCCAGAGAGGTCGCTTCACCGTCCCGTCTTCAAATCCTCTCCAATTCTATCCATGAGAACAAACTCCAAACCCAAGTCAAACTATAAATAACAGTACAACAGAGAACAGAATACATTACGGAAAACAGAGTAACAGTAATGTATTAGGGAAACAATATTGTAATAAAGTAACAGTAATGTAACACAGTAACAGTAATATAACAAATTGACTGTAATGTAACAGAATAATGGTAATATAACAAAGTATCAGTAATGTAACAGATCAACAGTAATGTAACAGAATAGCAGTCATATAACATGCAGGAGACCACACCATGTTCTTTGTCGCCGATCTTGATTTGAGAGACATTTAAACTGTATTCCATTTAAAAACGAATCTTACCATATATGTAGTTTTTCCAAGAAAAGTCTAGTTTTTGAGAGATTGATGGAAATAAATTTGATTCGGCTAAAAAATAAATAAAAGCAACAAGTGAACAACCATTTGTTAAACACTTTTTAAATTAGTCGCAACGGTTTTTTCAAATTATATTTTGAAAGCTTTGGTTGAGGGAACCTGAAGTCTAAAAATAAAATCTTTTATATATTAAGGCTTTTATTTCATACGAGTTAATCCATTAATAATTTTGTCCCACTTTTATTTGGGTTTATTGTAGGTGAAGTAATGTATATTTTATTAATTGCATGTCGATAAAGACATCTCGACACTGAACAGCTGTATTTTCACTGATGAGTCACATGTTTTAGGAAAATAAGGAAATATTAAGTGGATTTTGTTAAATGAGATCGTGTCGTATTATGTATAAGGAATGCTGATCAGACAAGTTGTGCAATACTCGGTGTTTTCCTCTACTTCTCGTTCAGCTGGTGCGCATTGTTCAGCTGGTGCATTGTTCGGCTTCTGGCACGGGTATACATGATAACGTCGAAATGACTCACACCCTTGGAAACTCGGTAATCACTAATCACAGGAAGACCTAGCACTTCATGATAGCTCCCACTCGCGGCAGCCTTCCACCTTTAATAATTAATAGTATCAACCTTTTCATTAATTATCAATTCCCTTGCTAATAATTAATTTAGTTATTGATTTTCGTTGTTGGGGTCTCTGGTATTTAAATAAGTAAGTTTAATTGTTAGTATAAACTACTCAGGAGTTGGAATAAATCAGTTTTTATTACATTATTAACACCGTGAAAACAAACTCTCGACAAAATCAAAATGCAAACACTAGTGACATCTATCATGTATATAAAGCATTGCCAACTCAACGCCTGGTAGCTCATTCATCCGTGCTTACGAAATTAGAGGTTATGGGGCTTGATTCCACGACGCTCGGTGTTCCATCACGATATAAACAGGGCAGGTATATAAACAGGGCAGATATATAAACAGGGCACGATATAAACAGCACGATATAAACAGCACGATATAAACAGCACGATATAAACAGGCAGCTAGTTAAGTAAAGTGGTGTCCATCCAGTTTTAGAATTTCAATTATGGTTTATACAGCTGATGCAATGATAACCCAACCTTGCGTCATCTATTACAAATATAGTTGTATAAGCTTTTGAGTAGGCTTAAAACCTCCTCGAGCTGTTGCTGTTATAGTTGTTTGCTAAAGTAAACAATTGTTAGTAATTCTATAGCGTAGATTTCCTTTGCTATGGAATTTCTGTGGGAGATCAGTTCCAAATCTCTCTCATCGTGAGCAAACTACCTTAAGAATGATCTGTTTGAAACGTTGTCACAAATTCTCTGACGTACCTAATCACCTTTGGAAGATCTAGATTTGTTGATTGATTGTAAATACAATTCAAAGAGTATAATTCATTACGTTACTGTTAATAATGCACGATAATTTAGAAGAGTGGATGACTATCGAACGACGTAATCCTGTGGGAAGGGAGTAGGATCTGGAATTAATACTTTATTGAACGAGATAAATTCCTGTTGGAATTCGAAGTTATCGGGCTTAAGAAAGAACGTGGTACGATCTTTTCGATTAAAGTTCATTGTCCATTTATGATACGTCCAATGAAATTATTGCCTTTGCCCATCTCTAAACGTCACTGTGAAGTCGTTTTGATTGAACATATGAGAGGAATTGGCTTGATGTTTTTTTTTCAATATTCCTCCTTTATTGGAGGGTCCATGAGTGATCAATATTCTTTTTAATTTGTTGCTTTTTTATTTTATTTAAGTTAATGTTTGTTATTTTTTGTTTTGTTTAGGCTGAAAGGATAGCCGCGAGGAAGAACAATTTAAAGCTTCGCAAACTACACAAGCTGCAGGAAACGCTGCTGAGAGGAGGAGAGGGCGGGCAGGTCAGGATCAAATGCAGGTCCTGCATCTTCAGCCACGAGTCTTTGGACGCGGTCCGAGCTCACGAGACGGCTGTCCACGGCGCCGCCCCCGAGCTCCCGCTCCTCGACCAGATCAAGCAGGAGCCGCTGTCCAAGCCTGCTGTCGACGTTCACCAAGAGAAGTCCAAGAAGACTCCCAGACCGCCACCGGGTCTCATACCCATAGGTCCTCCACCAGCCAAGAAACCGACACCTGCCTTGAACCCCGTGGGAGCGTCTTCGCTCGCCGACCTTTCCTCGAGAAACTCCTCCCTCAAGGATTTCGCCTCCCTCATAGGAGACGACAACGCCTTCGTCGGCGACGAGCCCACGTCCAACCCTATCCATAAATCCGTAAAACCCGCGCTAACGGATACGAGGTCTTCCACCCCTGACTCCCTTGACTCTACCAAGAGGGAAGCCAAAAAGAAAACCTCTTCGTTCTTCGACAAGTTGCAAGAGAAACTCATGACAGGGACGACTAGTGCAGATCTACTTTGTTCCCTCTGTGGTGAGTATTCTACATCATCAGTCCTACTATCTCTTCTATTTTATTTTTGAAATTGAGGTGATGATAAGCCAAAAGGTACAGGCTGTTTTTATTATATAGGAGTCAAGTTCAAGAATAGGAATGTATAGTTAACTCACATCATATGATATGTTGATGGAAAAAAAGATACTATCAGGTGCAGTGATCAATTATGAGAACTGAATGAAAATCAACAACTTCGAGAATCAGATGTTCTGTACAGCGGGCAATTTGACTTGGTTTTCTCAAATTTGTGGAAATGTCACTTGAACCCTATGGCTTCTCATCCCCTCATTAATGATTACAATTATTTAGGAACGAGGAGTATATACATAGATATAGCTCGTAACAGCTTGTTTCAGGGTAAGGGTAGAGTCGTGGAGTTCCTTTTCACAGAATGTATTCAGCAGAAACAAGTTTGATTTAAAGACTTTGTTTACATGTTTGAAATAAAACAGATACAGCAAAGTTGTCGAGTTTATTGTTTAAAACTAATATCAGATGATGAGGAAATTGCTCAAACCTTACATGTTTATATTAATTGAAACGAGCGAATATATTAATTAGTGTATTGCAATATTGATGCACATGCACAATTTGACAATAAAATTGACTTATTTTGATTGGTCAATAACATTGACAGTAAACAGGTAGATCACTGACAACTTGCAGTTTGTAATTTCCCATTCCCAACTACAAACTTCATAACTCTTATCAGTCTTATCTTCAGTTAAAACTGTTTTATTTATCCTAGAATCCTAGTGTTAAGTTACCTGATATTGTATTCAAGTGTGCGCCATAAACAATTATAACCATAAACAAATTATCTATTCATTATCTTTAATTTAAGATATTTCTTGTTAGAATGCTGTGCATATTATTTGAATATTGTTTACATTTAATTAAAAACAGCTGATCCTTTTATCTAAAAAAGAAAGCATTGGATTACTACGCAAATCTACGTTTAGATAAATATACTTTAGAGATCAACTGATCTAAGTCAGAATAATCTAAAGAAAGAGATAATAATATGTTATAATGTATTCATATACATGTAAACAAAAATATTTTTCGATACCTACAGCCAACAATAAGGCAATTTAATATTGATCATTATTTAAAGTTTTAAAAAAATGTAACTCTTTTTAATAAAAAGAGAACGAATGAAGAAAATAATAGAAACAAGCGGGAGTTTTATAAAGAATTAATCTTTCTCAAAAAACCGCAAATAATCAAATGTTTTCTCTTCAGTACTCAGTACTCAAACTCAATCTCAATCGTGGCACAATGATATTTTATTACATTCAGACTACATAATTCAAAAATAAAAATAATAAATTGAAAATCTACCGACAGCTCAGAACATCATCCAGTTTCATTTACATTTACGTTTTTTCCGAGCAAGTCAGAGTCAAGTGTGTGATAAGAAAGTTATCGTTATCTAATAAAACATCAGCTGTTCCAATAATTATTTTTTCTTTTGTCGTCGTCACAACAAAATATGTTTTTTTTTTTTTTACAGTTTGTGAAAAGTGAATTCTTTAATACAAGTAAGCGTAAATCTCGTCGTCGGTACAACAACGACGCTTCTTTTTAGTGGAATATTCGGCGGTGGTATTGGCCGTCGTTCCGCAATAGTTGTTTATACAAAGGGAAAAGTTCGGGACAGACGAACTTCAGAGGAAAATGTTAGAGGAGTCAGACAATCTTTCGTTCCAAGTCCTCGCAAATATCCGTCTCTTGCAAGCTGAGGCTGAGATTTAGAATGGAGAGTGTTGAGAAAGCGCCTGACAACGAGGTCCGTCAGACTAAACTTCTGGCCTCTGTGGTTACCGAACGTAACACCCTGTGAGTTCAAGCTCTTACTACCCACGATAAAGTTCCAAGAAGGAAGTCGACTAACTTCGTTTTGACGCAGTTAAAGGATGACGATAACTGGACGGGTTAATCAGTTAAGATGCATCTTTCCATACCGACTGAACTATTAATAATCAGCATAATGTTCGCACATAGGGGGAAGAAAATATACATGCAACGCTGGAACACCATCGTTTATAGACGAAGGTGAATGTTTTTTTTTTTGAGCCGTTTCAGGTTTGAGTAGAAAAAATTGTAACCAGCATATCATTATCTAGATGTTAACAAACCGGGTGTTTCCTCAGTTTGGAGACCTTCCCCGAAGACTAGATTTTCCTACTGGACGGAGCTCCATCTTACCGGATTCTATCCATCTGCCGGCACTTCTTTAGACTGTTACTCCCCTTATAAAAACATAAGTGGGATATTCCTTTGTCCCAAAGTACATTAGACTAAGCATCCCTTTAGCTTAATAGTTATTTAGTCAAAGTCATTTATATTCTATTATAGCAATCTAAAGAAGTTCCCATCTGCCGATACCTGAACGATAAGTTTCTGCAACATTTTATAAGCCGATTTAGTGATCAGGACATCATTGCACTTCTTAACTGGGAGGTACCCAGAACATTTCTGTTTTTTGTAAAGGGAGATGTGTGCAAACCACCATAAGGAATCACTGCAGCCGTATGATGGTATTACCAAATCACCAGACAGGCTTAACAGGGTGCGGGTGCGGCAGGAGGAGCCGCACTCTGGCGAGGGTTCTTAGCATTCGTAATCTTTAGTGTTACGAATGCTTCATAGCATTCGTAACACTCAAGGCAATCACAAAGAACTAAATTATGAATTTTCCAAGATTAACCAAAAAACTGGTTGAGGTAGCGAATATGGGGCATCATGTATAGAAATTGAAAAACTAAAAAATATAAAGCACATATAATTAAAGTGTTTCTGTAAGTTGATAAAAATTGTATTATTTATGGATACTTTTTCATTTCATACTCTCTCGAAAAAAACCAGATGTGCTGCACTGAAGCCTAGTTAATCTATGACAGATACATACGCTCAAGATTCACAAAATCAACCTGTATACTGCTTTGTCTCAAAATAGGGGACTGAAGATGGAAAATGTATTAAGAGAAAACTTATAAGATAAAGAAGTATCTGTAATTGGTGCACTTTTGATCAATCTACAGAAAAGACTTTAATTATATGAGCCAGTTATTTTCATTTCTATACATGATGCCCCAGATACGCTAACTCAACCGAAAAACTACATAAGTGGGTTTTTGTAACTCTTTTCTGTTTTACAGTATTGCTCTTCTAAACTTGTTTATTCTTTTTGAAGCGCACTATGTTTATTGTATCTAGTAATAATTATTTTTATTTTTTTCAGGTCACCAAGCTAAATGCTTAAGTGAGCTAGTTAAACACAGGGAAACTCTGCATCCAGAGGAAGAAGCTGCGGAGGCAAACACGTGCAATTTGTGCGGTCTTGTCTGCAACAGCGCAGCGGAGCATAAGGAACACGTTTCCACGTGTCGCTCCACACCGGAGCCTAAGACTACTCCGGATCTAGGACTGACAGGAACTAAGAACACTCCGGAGAAGCATCCTATGGAGAACCGAGTGTTTGTGTGGAACACGTTCCAGCCTCCGAGTGCTCTAGACCAGCCTCTCGACGAACACCCTCTCGACTACCCGGAGATGCATGATAAAGTCGAGGATCAGAACATATACTTGGGAACCGAAATCAAACCGGGCTACGGCACGGCCTGCATCATAGACCCCGCTACTGACCCCTCCATCAAGAAGAGTACTCATCTGAGAAAGGTATCTAACTCTGGAGTCTTCCACTTCTAGAGGGTTGATTAAAGAATATAAAGAAATAACTAGTAGTTAGATCTGATAAGTGTTATCACATTTAAGATAGGGAAATGTACATAAAATGGTGGTGTATCAGTGGTAAATGTCTCATTGTTTCCAATTTACTATCGACATTAAAATGATTTACTTTCAATTTTTTCGAGGGTAATAGAAGCTCTGTGTGATAGTTCTGAAGAACAAGACATTTTTTGGTCTCCAATTTCAAAAATTCCTTGACTGAAGTCCGTTTCAGACATCAGGGAACATTTTCGGTTCTGTGTCTGTCTGTCTGTCGCTCAATTTTTGCGAACCAACATCTCTAAAACTACTTCTCTGATTTTATTGAAATTTGTATGGTAGGTGATAATTAGCCCATTGTTGGTCCCGTATGAGTTTCAACCATAATGTCCTCTTTTGTTTCTCTTCCACATGCCCGCACATCTGTATCTTCAAAAGTACTTATCTGATATGTATGAAACTTATAGTTTATCGAAAGCAACCACCGCAGATAGCCCCAGATTAATTTCAAACGTCTGCACTCTTAAAATTTTGCTAAAGTGATGCTTTAATACATGTAATATAATAGTACGTTTAAAAGCATAAAATCACTAAACGTTTATGGAATAGGATGCGAGGAAACTCCGTGCCATACTAATTGGCGGAGTAAGAGTATTTTAAGTTTATCAGACAATTGTTTTGTACAGCCATGGGTTTGGTCTTAACATGGGTGGTCAAGATGGCTGAAGTTTTTTGAGACCCTATGCTTCTCTAAACTTAATAATGCAATTCATTTTTACTTTTTTGGTAGTATTCATACTACGGATCATTTAAATTTTAATTTAAATCAAATTATAATTATTATTGACCACGGGAGACCTATTTTTCTCTGTATGTTTCCCGTAGTTAATAATAATTATAATTTGATTTAAATTAATACTGCAATTTTACTGACCATACTATTGATTTTTCAGGCGTACAAATGCCCCCACTGTGATTTCTGGGCGTCTACTGCATCGAAAGAAGGAAGTCGAGTAACTTCGTTTTGACGCAGTTAAAGGATGACGATAACTGGACGGGTTAATCAGTTAAGATGCATCTTTCCATACCGACTGNATTTTTTGGTCTCCAATTTCAAAAATTCCTTGACTGAAGTCCGTTTCAGACATCAGGGAACATTTTCAGTTCTGTGTCTGTTTGGACTGTCGCTCAATTTTTGCGGACCAACATCTTTAAAACTACTTCTCTGATTTTATTGAAATTTGAATGGTAGAAATTTGGAATTTGGTTAGATTTGGTGGAATTTGGATTGATTTGGATTTGGATTTGGTGGTCATAATTAGCCCATTGTTGGTCCCATATGAGTTTCAAGCATAATGTTCTCTTTTGTTTCTCTTCCACACGCCCGCACATCTGTATCTTCAAAAGTACTTATCCGATGTGTATGAAACTTATAGTTTATCGAAAGCAACCACCGCAGATAGCCCCAGATTAATTTCAACCGTCTGCACTCTTAAAATTTTGCTAAAGTGATGCTTTAATACATGTAATATAATAGTATGTTTAAAAGCATAAAATCACTAATCGTTTATGGAANTAATTAGATGTGCTACCTCAACATTTTATCAACTTTTCATAACTCTTAAGGCAAAATATCATAATATCAAACTATACTAAAATTACATTTAGGTTATTGTAATAAAAATGGAGCTCCAATGCACTTATATGCTTGTATTGCAGCTTTGTATGTGAAGGGATCAATATTATCTCACATTATTCAAAGGTGTCAAAAGTGCCTCAACTCATTCAATTACATTGTGAAGGGACCTGGTAGGCTTGAATGACGTGAGCTCCACAGATTGAAATGAAAATATTTTTTCCTACTAGCGGCAGCTAAATTAAGCAATATTGAACTGTTTTTAGGCATGAAAATGCAATTTCTCTGAGGTTTAAAGAAAACTTTACAACACTCAGCAAAATGCTATTTTGCTGCTTAGGTGGCAAAATCGTGTTTTGCTGAGGATTTTTCCAGGCTAAGCCACGCCCACATTCCCCGCTTCAAATAAATAAACAAACAACCTCTNTTCCGAGACCCTGAGCACACCGGCGCACGAGTCCTGCTGACAGACGAAGCCGGCATGCGCGACTATGCAAAGTATAACCGGTAATTTTTGGTTCAAGCAGGATAGGATCGGCTGCTTTCCACTCTCTCCTTAGTTGACTAGGATGCCTTTCGGGCTAAATTTGAAGCCAAAATGAAAACTTGTATTTTATCATACAGAGATGACTTACCCTGTGTTTATGTTGTTGTTTTTTAGATTGTTTTTATGTTATTTATTGACTTTTTTAACATGACTGATAAAAAAGAAAAGCAGGAGGTGGAATAATTCTCACCTAACTCTGATTCAAACCAAACTGATTAATTAGATGTGCTACCTCAACATTTGATCAACTTTTCATAACTCTTAAGGCTATCAAAATTTCAAACTATACTAAAATTTCATTTAGGTTATTGTATTAAAAATGGAGCTCCAATGCACTTATATGCTTGTATTACAGCTCGGTATGCCGAGGGATCAATAATACCTCGCATTATTCAAAGGTGTCAAAAGTGCCTCAACGCATTCAATTACATTGAGTAGAGACCTAGTAGGCTTAAATTAGTTGAGCTCCACAGAGTGAAAATATTTTCTATCCTGCAATTTAACCAAAAGTGTAAACAAAACTGAAATTTATCCTTTTTTTTAATTGATCAAACTGGTACCAATTTGTTGCAAAATATTGGTTCAAAATTTCAGCTGATGATGCCACTCTGAGGCTAGTCTAGCAATTGTATTGAACAGCTGCTCAAAACAGACTAAATTTGTATCCCCCACCGGTATGGGTTGATTATATCTAATGGTAGCTCTCCTAAAGCCCTTATCNTAAATCACTCATTGTTTTTCACTAAAATCTGGATATAAAGTTATTTTAATTAAACAAACAGCAAATTAGTTTTTGTGCTAATCGTGCGTAAAAGTTAAGAATTCTTCTTTTTTACCACTCTAGGGCGGTAAAGAAGAGGAATTCTTCAGAATTATGAGACGCTCATGCACAATGAATACAAGTACGTAAAGAATTACTTTCTATGCATCTAAACAGAGATAAACTGTTTATATTTCGTAACAATCGTAGATAAAGTACTTTATTTATAGTTTAGAACAATACAGTGATTAATTGAACCAGCAAATATTGATTGATATTAACTAACTCTACTTGTTTACCTCCGTAATGAATAAATACCATCAAATCTCAATCAATTCCATTACCTGCAGTAATATCATNTAAATAAATCAAAAACAAATTCCCTATAAATGTATATATGTATTAGACCACTAAATTTAAACCAAATTTTGCTTTTATTTGTTTTCTGGTGACACTGTTGCACTTATCCTCACTGTGTGTATTTATTTTGACAGTTTATTTAACATACTTTACTTCTGACGTTGACTGATTTTTTTATCAAGAAGTTTGTTGTAAAAAGTTTGCAATTTTTTATTCTAACAATTAACATTTTCTTGTGAATATCAAGTTAAATTGCTGCGACCACTGATAGCTTATTGTGGGAAGTTAATTCTGAACCGTCATAAAATTAATTGATTTTTTATCGTTAATAGCAGTGGGAAGAGAAAGACTGAATAAAAATTGTGGCTTGTAGCTGGGCATTGAACCACTTATCTTGGAGTTTACACCGCAATGTTTTAACCACTGAGTTGGAGTGAAGGAATGTTGAGTAATTCTTCAGGTGTAGTTTAGTGGTTAAAGGGTACTTCTTTAGATTGTTACTCCCTTATGTGTTATTAGAAAATAAATGACAAACAAAATAACTATTAAGACAATGTGATGTTAGTCCAATGTAGTTTGTGACAAAGGAATATCACTCTTCTGTTTTTATAAGGGGAGTAACAGACTAAAGGAGAACATTCCGTACACCTTCTTTAGATTGTTACTCCCCACTGTTTACTTTATAAGGAGAGTAACAATCTAAAGAAGTGCCGGTTACAGCATTGTAGCCTAAACCCAGAGGACTGTTTTTCTATTCCCGGTGGCCGGATACATTTTTATCGTGTTTTTCTCCTTTTCAATTAATTATAATTTAATGTAATCTCGGGACACGGATTGTTATTCGTTTGCAATGCCTTAATGTTTGTTATTCGCTTCAAATTAACACTGTATTTGTAAACACTCCTGAACGTGCTTTCAATTAGTGCAAGCAAAATGCCATAGTAGCTTCAGCAAACCAGCTGATTGAATGAGGTTTGACGTTGGAAAGATATCCACTACTAACATCTTCCAGTATTGACAGCTGTCATTGTGCGTTCTTGAGCCTCTTCCAGACTGCCGAATCGAACAGAGGAAACAATCCGAACATTGGTATCTACGCATGCCCAGAGTAAGATGCGCAGGCACACTTTAGACTGGGCATGCGCAGAGACCAATGCTCGACTTGTTTCCTCTGTTCGATTTGGCTGTCTGGACGAGGCTTTGAGGTTGGAGGCATCCTTTCCCAGTATTGACAGCTGTCATTGTGTGTTGTAAAGGTTGGAGATATATCTAGCTCCTCAGAGTAAGGAAGGGGTAGAGGGAGCAATGCGATTTGAAAAGTGGTTCATTATGCTGCACCCATATACTAAACCTCTCAAGCGAGCTCAACCCCAACTAAAGTGACAACAGCACGATCACGTGGTCACTGGTCCTTGTCTTATTG
>KZ653450.1:23126-46946 GCA_001010745.2 Gerris buenoi
GCCATCACACTATCTCGTCTGACGAGATAGTTGAGTGTTCTATCACAGCACTCAGAGTACTCACGCGGATTATATAAAAACTACAACGCTAGATACTAGACGCTGATTGGCTTAATACTTTTTTATCAAGTGATAACAGATTTTAGGCAACAAATATGAAAGCTTGCTTCACATTTGACATCAGATTTTGTTTTTTTCGACAATGTGAATATACTCCTTTTACTGTGTGTGTGTTATATTTTAAAATTATAATATATTTAATGCTTTATTTCCGTATCCCAGTAAAAAAAGTATTATTTGGATGTAACATTGAGTGCAAGACAGCAAGTTTTGACGTATTTTTACTCTCACCGTGTAGACTGCACACCTCGACGATAGTTGTATGACGTAGACTGACATGATAGTTCTATCGTGGAAGAACTATCACCGTGTAAACGGGGCTTTATTTAACATCTTGGTTTTCCGGACGTTTCGCTTCCTCGAGTCAACATCACGATGCACCACACCCCTGACGATGCTTCCAGTAGTGGAAGCGAAACCAAGGACTTTAGTTATTCGTGTACATTGACATTACAAGTTGAAATTACATTACATTATGGCAATAAGATTACATTTTGTTTATAAATAATGTCGTAAACTTTTTTTTTACAGAAAGAAGACGCTAACAAAGGATATTGGGAAGAAGGAAGCCCAAGCCCAACAAACAGTACCAAAGAAAATAGCCAAGAATCAGCCAGTTTTTCGTAAGTTTTACTACGATCAATATTTTTGTTAACTACAACATAGTCGATTCTGTGATTTTTAGAGTATTTCAAAATAAAATAATTAATATAAAAATTCCATTTTTAAAAACTGGTCTTATGTTCCTACAATTTTTGTTTATTTTTATTTTCTGTATTCTTCACCTTAGTTGTTTCTAAGTCCAAAATTTGGGGAAGACTGAACGACGCGAAGTGGTTAAAAATTAGGGTAATAGGTGTGCGATGCAACTTAAAAAGCAAAGAAATATGACGCCATTTTGTTTTTCTATTATTATTTTGGTTTCTGTATTCTTCACCTTAGTTGTTCCTATGTGCAAAATTCGGGGAAGATCGAATGACGGGAAGTAGTTCAAAATTAGGGGTAAAGGAAATGCGCGATGAAACTTACAAAGAAAAGTAATATAAGACCGGTAAAAAAAGATTTCTCATACAAATTTTTATCGGTGTTTGGAGTCGATACTGTTGTTTAGCGACTAATGTGGTAAACGCTCCAAGCCTATTTTTCTCAAATCAAATTCACATTACCTACGAAAAACTTAAAAAAGATTTAAAAATATGTAGGTATTCAGATCGCATCGTGTATTTTCAGATGCGTTCGTCCTTGATCGGCCGACAAATCTGTCACTGTCAACGAGCATCAACGAAGCACTGTGTACATCCAAAGATTTCATAAAAACTTTATTCACTGTAAATACGACTCACCGTTTCCTATTACTTGAAAACTCTTTAGTCTCAATGTGTATCGAGGTAAATCGGTCGAGATGGGGACTTTAAGACAAACCGATGCTAAACTCCCCTGCAGATGCTGCCACGAGTGGATGCGAAACTTTTAAGTCGACCGCTTCTGATAAGAGTCTGGAGGATTCTCTCACACCACGTTCGGTTGGCCTAAGTAAAGGCACAAATCGAATCACATCATCTCACAAACTAATTCAATATTCATTACCAACTGATTGAGATTGCAGACCGGCTACCCGACGCGTATCTGCCGATGTAGCAGCTCACATGTCGGTTCGCCTAAGTATAGGCACAAATCGAATCACATCATCTCACAAACTAATTCAATATTCATTACCAACTGATTGAGATTGCAGACCGGCTTCTTTTTTTCGAGAAAAAAAAAGTCTTGGTAAGAGTGGAATGGTCTGGATGTAAAAGCCCCATTACCTGTACGGTCCGGAGCTGGCAATATAGTAGGTGGTATAACTAGTTATACACAAGTTCACTGACTCCGCTTCGGCTTGCCCAGTTTCATACCGATTCCTTTTTTTTCTTTATCAGCAGTTTATTGGCTGCAAGTACAAAGAAAAAAATAACGTAACTGGTTTTTCTTCATTTAATTAATCGGAAACAAAGCATTTGTTAAAATGGATTTTCTTTATGACGCTTGTAATTCCAACGTCTCGAAACATACGAGTGTCTTATTATATACCTGGACTCTGAAAAAGTAGAAAATATATTTTAAGATCTTAATACACCACCCTTGTTATCATCAAGTTTCAATCGGATATTCGCTATCTGAAAGAAAAGTAAATTATAACTGTTGATTTTTTTTTTATTGAAATTCTGTAAAACATAGGTACACATTGTCATCAAAAGAAAATTTAATCGTTCTGTTAAATAACAGAAATAAATAATAATAATGATAAAACTAGTTGGTAGAGAACCTAAACTTTTCGATATTACAGAAAGTAGAAAACTCGTTAAATTATTAAAACTAAAGTACGCTGCAAGTATGATTGCAAAACAGAGAGATAGTCATACTGACGGAGTTAAAATTCCACAGGGGTTTTACTTCATAAAAATGTGAAAAATCTATGTCCTTGTTATTTTTCCTATTATGCAGGAGCAATAGGAGTTCCGCTTGGTTTTACAACAGATATTGTACCTATTTGATATTGAGATATCGACCTAATAATATTGGCTCTTGACTGGGCAGATTGCATTGCAAGAAATATAGCCGTTTAAAATAACGATTACCAAGATATCGCTGTTAGTATAAATAAAAAATCACAGGGAAGTACTTGCGTCCAATTACTTTTTAGGGTTTTGTAGATGAGTAAGCATACCCATTCTATAATTATGATTTCTTGTCTTCGATCTCAAGAATCCGGGTTCGATCCCCCGGGGGGTCATAATGATTTTTATCAGTAATAAACCAATAAAGAATGAAAAATTTAAAAAAGCAAATATATATTTGTATCCTACTCTTCAGCAGCTTTCATTTGATACCCAACTCAAAATTTTTAAAAAATAAAAATTTGGGCACACTTTGAAAATTGGGGATGAACTACCGGAATTTTCATCACCCCACAATAAGGTATTAGCATGAATTATTTCGAAATTTTAGCACCAGCCGATTTTTTGGGTATATTTTGAATTTTTCCCCCTATAAGGAATGCAAAATTCCTCAAAAAACCCCACTCAAAAATTAAAAAAAATAAAAATTTTTGAGTTTACCACATTTTTTTGAATTGCGCATGCGCAAATCTAATTATGAACTTCAGTATATTTTTCCTGTGGTTGGGTCAAAAAGTTACACCAGTATATCAAATTTCAGCACTTTTGCTTAAACGGTTCGGGCCCTATGAACCAAAGAGCGACGGACGGACGGACACATCACCCTCGGCATAAGGGTTTTGAGAAGTATCTACAAAACCCTAAAAACGAAAACTATACCTTTCAGTAAACATAGAAAATGAAAGTATGTATTAAAAAACTATATTGGGAGGGCAAGTCTATATGAAATATGTAGATCAGGATATTTACTTGGGAGTATACCCTTCTCCTCACCATAATTATTTTAAAAGCAACCATTTCCTATAGTTTTATAGTTGTTCTTAATAATATGTTATACCTATATATGTATTTATGTTAAATAATTGTTTATTTATTTCTATTTTTGTTATTGCTATTTTATTCTCATTTTTTAATATTATTTTTAAATACATAGTTTGTATAATTAATAAATAAAGTCATAGAATAATCAAATAAAATAGTGTATAATAATATCTACAAAATTAATAATATAGATGAACAAATAATAAGAGTTAAACCATTATGATTTGGTTGAAAGATATAGAAGAATACGAAATTAAAAGAGGGAAAATAAAATTGTGGCTGAGCGTAGTGATGCCAGAGCTGGTCCGTTGAAAGAAGAAAAATAAAATTGTGATCCCAGTTCTCATATAAAATCAGAAACTTGGGCTCTCACCAATGAAAACATAAAAGAGCTTAAAGAAGTTACAAGAAGAATACAGCGCAGTATGTTGGAAGTTACCAGAGATGATGGATAGTTAACAATACAGGAGTGAAAGTAAAGACTACTCAGTGTTCAGCTAAACGAAGAAGGATTTTATTAATAATATAAATGTAATAAGTTAACAAAAAATACTTGACCTGTCGTCTTGTCAGCCAAATATCTGGCAGAAAGATATAGCCAAAGTGTAAACCGAAAGGAATGGAGACGGACGGTGGACCAAGAAGAGAAAGCCGATAAGAGCCTGGGAAGATTATTTTAAAAATATATACGTATAAGAGCAACTTGAGTAGCAAAAGACAAGCCTATTTCTAAATGAGCCACACAAGTATACTATGTCATCTGCCTACATTCCATGCTGAAAAAAACCCTTCCTTTGTATACATAATGTTCCATACTTTAGGTCAATACTTTAGGAGGTGGTACTACACTTAAAAAGCAGCTAAAAAGTTTGTAGGTATATACTACGCTTTTTATCTGACCCGTTCTGGAGTTTAGCCATAAATCGAGTATTATAAAGGTTGACTGCTTTATATCAGGAAAACATTTTATTGCTCAAAAACTATTTTAGCTGGAGCATTGCGGTATGCACCATTTTAAAGATCAGATATAATTCCTAGAGATATAAATAATGTTTATATTTCACAGATTCTATAGCCTGGAGTTATATAAGGCTATAACTCCATAGCATGCTATGGCTATAAGCTCCAAAAGTCATGGTCTCTACCAATTTGTGGGCTGCCTTTCAGGTGTAGAATCATAATCACCTCCTAAAGTATTGACATCTGTAATCTGTAATCTGTAGGCAGCACACCCAGTATAAGCAAAATGCTGATTTCCATGTAATATAATTGTGTTCAGAATCATCATTGTAATATTATTCAAGTTTAAGCGATAAAAAGGTCGATTGCTGGATTGTTTGAATTGCAATCAACAACTAAAACTAATGTTATCGAAAGTAGATTTATTTAAATATTTTGTTTTGTGGTCGTTGATAATTAACTGACCGAACTCTTTGAGCTTAATTATTATCGATAAGGAAGTGTGGGATTTCTCGTTAGAACTAACTAATTTGACGGTTGATTGCTTCAACAAAGATATTGTGGATTCGTGGATTCTCATACAGAAAAAAATCCAAGAATAAACTTGATTTACTATCAGAAAACAAAACGAGGTTTGACCACTTTAGTTAGTTCACTGTCACTGCCTGATGAGGCAGTAACAAAAACAGACCTGATATACGCTTCTAAGATTTTCTATTCAGAAATCTCTTCGAGTTTCGGTCGTTATTTATGCAGAACGGTAATTTGGATTTATAAGTTTGCTCTTATCGTGTTCTCTGATCTACCTTGAAAATTATTCTTGCACTAGGTTGGAAACGTCAAGATTCACATAATCTTAAAAACGGTTTCTTTCTTGATTCTCTAATCAGGTTTGACCGTAAGCGATCTTTGTCTATCCGCTATCACATACCGTCTAATGCTATAGCATCTCTTTATCCACACACTCCGACACGTAAATTAACTTTAAATATACCTGCTATCTGTTTAAATGTTAATTGCACTGAACTTGGTACCGTTTGCCGTAATCGCTTAGCGGTAGTCGAGATAAGAGAAAGGACTGGAAGCCGTATAGGCGCTTATCCACTATCCTGTATGCTGTATCTGGGACCGGCACAAAAAGCAGCGTAAAAAAGAAGTTTTAACAGTTTACTCGGTATCGTCGTCAGTCGTGGCTCGTGCGTGACAAGGGAAAGTACCTTCGCTTACAAACATTAAAACAATTTTATTCTCCTAATAATCTTCGATCTTATAGTAATCGTGTACTTTCCACCGGGACAAAAAATATAATATATTTTAATTTTTTAACGAGTTGTACTTTTCGTCTTAAAACTTTCCTTCCGTAGAATTTAATGTTTAGTAAAATTCGCATAAATTAATATTAGTTGTTTTTTATTGTTTAATATCGCAGATTGTTTGCAGGAAAATCTGAAATCATAGGTTTCGAATCGTTGTTTAGCGTATTATTACAGACCAAGTGTTAATTTTATCGGTAAGCAAACGGTTTTCATAAGTGATATTTCTGGATGTTCAACTACTGCCTGAGATCGAAACAAATTACTAGAGTACATTGTCAAAGCGTTCGTTTCACCGTACTGCGTCTATCGTAAATATATTACTCCGAGACTCATACTTGAATTAGATTGGAAAGTGAGAACTGCATTACTGGTTTATCGTTTAACCGGTTTATTGTTAAAAGGTAGAAATTGTGTGAAATCTTCTTTTTATTATCAAGTAATAGGTATCTATTAAATCGAAATAATGTTAGTTGAAATAACTTAAGGCTCTACCACCCTTTAATACTACGAGTTTTATCGTTGTATTGAAATGGCGCCTGTACTATTTATCATAGAAAGTTGAAATAGGGCTCAAATTGTGCAGAATTAAAATTAGGAATGAAGCCTGTGATTGGATTCAGGGGTGCCCGAAGGGGGGATTCATGGCGCAAAGTGCGCCATTAAAAAAAAAATTTGGGGGGGATTTTGAAAAATTTGGGGGGATTTTTTAAATATACATATATAAATACAATTTATTGTATAAAGTTTTAATTTACATTAATTGATGTATGTAAGGTAAGTTCATAATGATAAATTGATATTTATCTATTACTGTATTATAGTTTATAGTACAGTTAAAATGAACTACCTAAGATAATGTTTTTTTTTTAGTATAATTTACTTGAAGAAGCTTTGTTATGTTGTATTAGCCTTTCTTCTCCCGCCGCCTGGCCACGGTGTTTGTATCTTTTATACCACTATATTTATTTTTATTTATAAAAAAAAGTAAAAGTATTAAGTGTTTGTAAGTGAAGACAAATTTATTTTAAATTTCAGAGCACTGCACTAAAACTGAAATTGATCTGAAGGGCCGGGTAATCATAATCTCTTATTGGTGAATTTTATAAATTTTATTAAAACATGAATGAGAATCAGTGGCGTATCNGATCTGGGGGGGAATAGCGCCATAGGCCTTGGGGGGGATTGGCACACCTGATTGGATTTTTGATATCTTGCTTAGAACCAGAGTAATTTGAATTTTACTGTTTTTCCTAACCTCAAAGGGCGGTAGAGCCTTAAGAACAAGTTTAAAGAAAAGGGAATCGGTCGGATTTATCGAGATATCTTGGGAACACGCTAATAACGAATAAGAGTCGCGCTTTAGATTATTTTTGTATATCTTTCTACCGTATCTAGTATCTAGTAACTGATCTCAGGCAGTAGCCTAAGTTTTGTCTAAACCAATCGTATAAAGCCGTTAAGCCCGTTGAGCGGGCTTAATTTTATAATTAGAAAAAAGTAAAATTAATCGATTTATAAGATATCTACTTAGATAAGTTATTATATCTATTTTAAGATAAATAAAATCAACATTTATTTGTACTGGAATAAATGTGGTAGCCTTAGCTTAGCAATAAAAATCCATTGCGAGGTGAGCTCGGCCGTCGGAACTCTACTGCGTTATATAATTGATAAATGTTTGTTTATATCGTTTAGTTATTTGTTCTAAGTGCTAAAGACATTCGTTCAATTGTGATTGACTTTGATTCAACCGAGTCAACGACAATTTAAAGGTCAAACCATACAGAATCGTCATGGGAACACATTATTTTAAAATGTAAGAATACTTTTAATGAATTTATAATCTATTTATATAAAATTAAAATTTTGTCTGCACATTGGTTAGAATTGAAAAATGGTTGGCTACTTTTTCATTTTATGCATCCCAAAAACCGAATCCGGGCTTAACTTTTTTCTGTATCTATGTATGTATGTGTGTATGTGTGTCTGTCGTCCCAGTCAGACTTTATAGGCGCATAACTGCCTAAATGAAATCATTTACTTTTTTTTCAGAGGTGAGCGGAAACATGTTGCGCAATTTGTAGGCTTGGTTTCATCGAAAAATATTAATTAGAACCAAAGTTATTAACAATTTTATTTTAAAAAAGTATATAAAACATAATCTAAAAAAAATACGTTGAACCGTCGTAATCAAACCCCACAGACTCGAATAATTATAAAATAATTTTAGAACACCTAGGGACTCGTGGGGACTTTTTGCGTTTGGTCGGAAATCGGCCCGAAACGACTGGAAAAATCCGAAAAGTTAAAAAATTATATTTACCCCCCCTTAAAAAATTAAAGATAGCGGACGAACTTTAAAGTTTTTTGGAGGCTTATTGTGGCTAAACGGTAAGTGGTATCGACAAGCTGATCACGCCAGCGGTAACTGATTTTAAAAGATCTACAACATTGGTCCTATGACTTTTTGTCGTACCTTCATCGGTTCTATCTAAATACAGCTAAATTTGATGTTTTGTAAAAAGAAAAATTGACTTAGAGCTCTTACGCCGCGGCGTCCGCAATGTTGACCGATTTAATTTCTGATTTGGGTGCTTAAACCTCACACTATTGCTCTATAAATCGATTATTTATTATTTCATTATAAGAGTTATTGAATAGAGTTTATTAAATATTTACTGGTGCAACTGGCGTATTGAGAGAAGAGACTGGTGGGCCATCATGATTGATGATTGTTCGATCACTTCTGCAATGAGTTAAATTGGTTTTTACGAAGTTTATCTTCTTATTTATTATACTTTTTTTATTACATATTTTATTAATTTGTCCTAGAACTAAAGTTATTATATATTTTTACTGGTCAACTGCCGTATTGAGAGAAGAGACTGGTGGGCCATCATGATTGATGATTGTTCGATCACTTCTGCAATGAGTTAAATTGGTTTTTACGAAGTTTATCTTCTTATTTATTATACTTTTTTTATTACATATTTTATTAATTACTATTACTGTAAAAATATTAATCAGTTTGTATCGGCTATTTTTCAAATATATAGATATAGACTCCAAACTGCGATTAGGAGAATATTATATTCTTAGTAAGGGAGTAATGTATAATAGTCCTGATTTTATTCCTAGAAGGTTTGGAAACAAAACTATTTAGGCATTTCATTTAATTACTAAGCCTTCATGACAATAGGAAAAATTGCCACTAATACCTAGCATGAGCCCCGCGCGGTGAAGGCTAGTATCTCATAAAATATTTGTCGTTGTTTTTTTAAGTCTACAAGCATTGTCGAATAGGACATTGTTGCATCGCTATTGAAAAATCATTGTACATCCAAATTTGGAATTGTATTCTAAAAACTCGATATAAATAAATTTCATTTGTTGCACAACATACAATAAACCACTCGCCCTGCGACTAAACTTCAACATCCTCCAATATACCTCATCAAAATAACCAATTAAGTCCCTTACTTATGATTATTAAAGAAAAAATGCTTAATTGTAACAGGCTGGCGTCGGATACTTATTACATATTATAATTACTTTAATAGATGTGTAAAGAAGCCTGTCTATCGCATCGTATTATAGCCTCTTCCTTTGCCCATCCATACTTAAACAATCGAATAAAAATATATAACTGATTTGTAGGGTTAGTGCTCCAAATATGAGACCCCACCTTGAAGAGGCTGGTATGTGCTACAGCCTGGCAAGTCAAACGAAAAACAATAGTGTTTATGGCTATCAGTAGTCTCGGAGTTAGTTGGACGCCTACCGTCGAGAAGAGAGTTTCTGTGAATTTTATTTTATTATACTCCTTATTAAAATTTATTAAGAACATCACAGAAAGCTTGTTTAAAACATCAAGGAAAGATTAACTTAAAATCTATTCATAATATAATGATAGCTATTTAGACAAGGTGAAGACATGTATTTCACTTTTTAAGTTTATACCAATCCTAACCTCACAAATTCGTTCTAGAATATATAAACGTGGTTGTTTATGAGACCCATCTCGGGCCTAACATAGGCAGGGTCTCATATTAGGCACAGTTTCTTTTATATTACCAAATCATGCCTGATTATTGTTTTTCAGATGTATGTTAATGCAAATACTGCCATTAATGAGAGGAAAGTGTAAAACATTGGTTTAAAAATCATGCAAATGTTTTAAACAGAGGGTCTCATATTAGGACTACTTTTGTAAATCTCAAAATTTTGACTTTTTTTTAGAAAACATTTAAAAAAAAAAGAAAAAAGAAATATACATTTTTAATTATTTTGAAACATTTGCCATTGAATTACAATACATTATTAATTATTTTGTCACATCAACTGTTTGTTTATTTATTTAAATCCTGAGATACACCAAAACCAAAAATGGGGTCTCATATTCGGGTTACTTACCCTATTATTTATGCATTATTAGTGACTGGATCCACTGTCGTAATAGTTTAGTCGTAATAGTTTAACTTATTTGTTTGTTATTTTTTCAATTTAAATCAGTTTAGGGAGAGAGCCGAACGTGTCGTTTGTCTTCTGAAAAGGATTTGTTCATGCTTGAAACGGACGACAAACTTAATTTTCAGACGTGACTTGGCCGATGTTTCACTTGGGATCTTGCACAAAAGTTATAACTATGAAATAAAACTTACTTTGCCGACATCAGTTCTTAAAAAAAAAAAAAAAAAATGCATGGCTAAACTGCACCCGGAAAGAGTGTAAGTGGTTTTTAAGTGAGTACATGCTTGCTGATAAGGTACTTGGGCGAAGAGAGGAAATTGCGTGAATTCCGTTTTCGGAATGAAATCGGGCTTGGAGACGTACGTTTCAAGTGTATACTAGTTCTGAATAATACTTGAAAATTTTCCTATGACTACTTGGTAAAATGTAAAGCGATAAATTGTTTCGCTTACTTTTATTTATTTAAGTAAATCCAAAAAAGAAGCATTTAATGTATGCAAAGGCACGATTTTGAGGTAAAACTGTATCTTACAAAATTGTCCAGGCAAATGGTTACCACAAGGAATAAAAACGTCTTACTAAAACACACTTAAAATTTAATATCCTCGTCTGAACAGTAATCGTATTCTTTTGTTAAGTTTTGTTGGAAGTAAACCACAAAAAGGTTTAAGTTATACAATTTAAATAATTAAATGTACCTGTGCTGTAATCTTATTCTTGTCTCGCAACTAAAACTCTTAGTTATAGAAATCAAATACACTTAATTTCTTGAAAGAAATCCAATTCATAGTAAGAAAGTAAAATTAATGAACTTAATATTTAATAAAACTTTTTCGACAGTTAATATTCTGTACGAATATAATATGGATGAGGAAACAAATTAAATCAAAATTAAAATTAAAATCAAATTTTTACCACCTTCAGTCTTTAAGCAATCCTTTAAGTGTTCTGGAGCCCGATTCTGTGCCATAAAGCTCCCATACACGATCAAAAGTTTTGCGCAAACTATCGGTTGCGCAAACATAATGTCGGGCAAATTTGGGTCATACACCTCAAACGTGATATTTGCACAAATATTTTGACCGTATATGGGGGCCTTTAGAAACCTCCCTTTTCATGTGATTATACATCAAATTTTGTTGTGAAGATACGCGCGCAGCCTGTCAACCAACTGTAACTTTGTTGTGAAATAACAAGAAATTTGATTTTCAGTGAGTGATATATTACATCTTAAAATTGGTTTAAAACTGTCAATAATAAATAGTTAAAGAAGTTTAAGTTCTCTCACTAAATTTCGACGTAGTTCGGAATTCGGCCACAAATAGCGCTGGCATCACTTTACAGATTTCCTGTAAATATGATAAACATCCCAGTTTGGTACATGTTCAATTTGGGTTTCTCAAAATTTACAGAATCTACCTAAAGAGAATAATTTTAAAGATCTACGTTCGAAGTTCTTAAACGCCTAAAAACGAAAAATATTCAATTTAATTACATTTTAAAAGGTGCAAATATTTCTGTCCTCTGTCCTTTAAGGTATTTAATAAAACTTAAAGGACAGAAAGATTTGAAACTCCTCTGTTGACGAAAATTTAGTGATCGGTTAGTATTGGGTACAGTATTTAATATGGGTTAGAAGTGAGATAGTTATAACATTGCTAATCTATGAATTATACGAGAACAGCAGATAACTCACCTGCTAATTAAGTTGAGGACAAAGTCATCTTTACCATGTCTTAATTTTGCCCTTGACTCTTTAATAAGACTCGATGTTATCCCCGGTTCTAGATACTGATTTCTCCACTTTTCTAAACCCACGGTTACAAGTATCATTTACATTTTCCTAGTAAAAATTACATTTTCTTAGTTCGCACGATAACAAATAAAAACTGCTTGGAGGAACTTTTGAATATCCGTGTCCCGACAAACACCTCCCAGATATTAATTATCCTCCGAAACCGTGTAGAGATAACCGTCCCATTCATCTCGAAGATTACACCGTTTTCATAATAGTCGTGAGAAAAATCTCGACTTGTCAGTATAGCTTCCCCTTTTTTCTTTTAAATACAGTGGGATTACACTTGTCTCGCGGACTTTCTCCGATTATTTTATCACAAGCACAATATACACAAGTGGAGTCGTACTTCTCGAATCACATGTAAACTGGTAAGGGAGTAAAAGTACGGCGCTGTAGTGGGAGAATTCCGCCGATTCCGTCCACTGTACGATAAGGAAAGGAAAAAACTGGTTCGGAGTCGAGAGAATTGACTCGGAAGACGTTTCATTTTTCATTGACGTGGGTTCGCGGTAGCATCTCTCGTCGATACTTGTGTTGGGCGACATTGATAAGTGTTATGGATATGATGTTTAGGTGGGACTTTAACGAAAGATGGCCGTCCAGTGAAGAAGACGAAAAATCTTCGTGGGAGGAAGACGACGACTGCGTCTACTCAACGCCGTCATCCTCTCCTCACCAAAGGTATGCCGTTTCATTTATTATTCTCTTATTTAACAGATTTATGCCCGTTTAGTACTTAGTTACCTATCCCTTAGTGCTTAACAACAATCAAAGATTTAATAATAAATCACATCATTTCAAATACTTACAATTTTTTATAATTTACAATTTAAACGACATTTAGTTGATTTTAGATTCCTATAGTTTCACTTTGTAGTCTTATAGAAATTTAGCGGAATATTCCAGGTGTAATGCACTTATCGATAGAGTACCTTATAATGTGAATTAATTAAAAGCCGTCTCAATGAAGACAATGCCGTTCAAGAAGTTATTTATTTGTCCTGGGACACATTATTTGGCCTCTATTATGTTGAGCCGGGAATGGAGCCGTTACGTCTACGGATATTGATATTTTATCTGTGATAATGTAACTGTTCAAAGTTGTAAACTACTATAAGCATGACTTCAAGTACCATTCAGTTGATCCAAAGTCAATTTGAGAAATCCACATTTCAGAGGATGTCTGCATGTAGCATGTATGGATTATCTCTAGTTGAAACTACATACGAGTAGAATAATAGGAGTGTATATTATAAAATAAAATCACAGCCAGTGGAAACTATTACCAATGGTTGAATCATAGTAGAGAATGATTAGAAGATAAATTAATAGCAAGTAGAAACTACTTATACGTCGCGAAACCAATCGAAATCCTTCAAGATCCGTGCATTCGATATTTGTAATAAAACGGGATCTAAAAAAACATTCTGATTGATTTATTCGAGCTCCACAATTTAACGGAAGTTAAGTTAACCAATGTGAAACTTACATATGAAATAATACATGGTAAAAAAAAATGACGATTCAATTACCACAGTAACAACTGCAGTAGCCGATGCTTATATCGTATGGGGATAAAACAAAATCGAGTGTTTAATACAAGACTATATTAGCAAATTTTTGGATACCAATCGGGGTTTTCCACTTAACTTGACTATTTTCAATTACGGCAATGAAGTAGTTGAACAAAATTATTGGATTCCATCTGACATCTGACATCTGACATGTTCTATATTATTTTTATCGATCGGTAAATATTGTCGGTTTTAAATAATCATTCTGATTCCAAGTTGCAGTTATAATAGAATGAGATTTGGCGTAAAATGCTCTACTGGCGCATAAGGTACGAGTTGCTCGGAGCGACTCCAGCCATATATGCTGAGCGATAATCGGCCACTCTTTTACTTCGTTACGCACCCAAATTTATTTATTTATTACTAAATCCAAGTAAACTTTTCTTTTATTCGAAATTCATTGAATTTAAGGTTACTTTGCCTTACTTGATAGTTAGACTGATACTGAAATTTTTATTGACAGAAGTTTACAGAAAGTTATCGTCGGGTTGAAATATTCCTTTGTAGGAATATTTGAATATTCCCCAGTTATGATTGTAAATTAATTTGAAAAAAAAAAAAAGTCAAACACAATAATGTAAACAAACGGCGTGTAACCAAGTAATTTCCACATCCGAATTAATTTACTTCGAAGTACCGATAATCGTTGGCACAAAATTATAAAGGTGTTTTCCTCCACGTATCTCCAACGACTATTGCAACACATCAGAATGCAATTAGAGGCGGATATCAACTGCTTGATGTTTCAAGAAAAAAAAGTCGAAGAAACTGGTGGGAAATAATAATAAATAGAGCGCAAAAAGTCAACAAGGAAGTGATGGCACACAGGAAAACTATAAATTTATCTTGGTTTATAATTGGAAGTGCCGAGTATTGCCGGAGTCAGTGCAGCCTCCTGCTAATATTTGATGCCTGATAAATGACTTCTATCCATGACAATTAATGAAAATAAAAATAAAATGTAGAAGTTGTCAGTAATAACAAAAGAACGACAATGAGTTTATTCCTATCGATATAAGTGAATTTCCTACGTAAAGGCCCCCATACACGGTCAAACATTTTGCGCAAACATCATGTTTGTGCAAACATTTTGACGATGTATGGGGCTGCTTGATGCGCAAACATGATTTTTTAACTAAATTTTCCCGACATCAGGTTTGCGCAAACATTTTGCGCAAACTTTTGCACAAAATGTTTGATCGTGTATGGGCGCCTTAAGACGTAAAGTCATAGTGACATTGTGTCTTATGACACTTTTTATCAGTGTTTAAATTACACAATTTACAGATAAACGATAAGACGGACCTACTCGGAACTTGGAATGTTCGTCTACATTCCAAGAAGCTAGGGTTATGTTTTTATAAGCTGCACGGAAAATCTTCCTTACATCGAATTACATCACATAGTTTCATTTTTATTAAAAAATTATTCTACATGACACAAAAACAACACTAGCTCACTCCTCAGATTTTGGACAGGCCTAATATTGCAATAAGAAATAACAGTAAAATTAAGAAAATTAATTTAGAAATATATTTACATAAGTTATCATATTTATTTGAAGACCGACAAATCAAAACATACATTTTTTTATTGGAATAAATACGGTTGCCTTAGCTTACAATAACAGTAACGAATAATTTCGAGGTGGTAACAAATGATTTCTGGCCACTACTCGATTATGAAAAAAGAGACATAAATGATATTTATACTGATTCGTTTAAATAATTTTATTTTGAATTTGTTGGTTTATTTAAATTGATCATCAATTTTTAAGTTTTTTGGTAGTTTTCTTACTACCGAAAGATTAAATTTTAAATAATTCAAATTACAATTATCAATAACTACGGGAGACATACAGAGAAAAATAGACCCCCGCACCGGGACTNCTACCTGATGTAGGTGCAGATAAGATTCTAACTTGATGCAAGTTTATACAAGATTCTACCTGATGTAGGTGCAGATAAGATTCTAACTTGATGCAAGTTTATACAAGATTCTACCTGATGTAGGTGCAGATAAGATTCTAACTTGATGCAAGTTTATACAAGATTCTACCTGATGTAGGTGCAGATAAGATTCTAACTTGATGCAAGTTTATACAAGATTCTACCTGATGTAGGTGCAGATAAGATTCTAACTTGATGCAAGTTTATACAAGATTCTACCTGATGTAGGTGCAGATAAGATTCTAACTTGATGCAAGTTTATACAAGATTCTACCTGATGTAGGTGCAGATAAGATTCTAACTTGATGCAAGTTTATACAAGATTCTACCTGATGTAGGTGCAGATAAGATTCTAACTTGATGCAAGTTTATACAAGATTCTACCTGATGTAGGTGCAGATAAGATTCTAACTTGATGCAAGTTTATACAAGATTCTACCTGATGTAGGTGCAGATAAGATTCTAACTTGATGCAAGTTTATACAAGATTCTACCTGATGTAGGTGCAGATAAGATTCTAACTTGATGCAAGTTTATACAAGATTCTACCTGATGTAGGTGCAGATAAGATTCTAACTTGATGCAAGTTTATACAAGATTCTACCTGATGTAGGTGCAGATAAGATTCTAACTTGATGCAAGTTTATACAAGATTCTACCTGATGTAGGTGCAGATAAGATTCTAACTTGATGCAAGTTTATACAAGATTCTACCTGATGTAGGTGCAGATAAGATTCTAACTTGATGCAAGTTTATACAAGATTCTACCTGATGTAGGTGCAGATAAGATTCTAACTTGATGCAAGTTTATACAAGATTCTACCTGATGTAGGTGCAGATAAGATTCTAACTTGATGCAAGTTTATACAAGATTCTACCTGATGTAGGTGCAGATAAGATTCTAACTTGATGCAAGTTTATACAAGATTCTACCTGATGTAGGTGCAGATAAGATTCTAACTTGATGCAAGTTTATACAAGATTCTACCTGATGTAGGTGCAGATAAGATTCTAACTTGATGCAAGTTTATACAAGATTCTACCTGATGTAGGTGCAGATAAGATTCTAACTTGATGCAAGTTTATACAAGATTCTACCTGATGTAGGTGCAGATAAGATTCTAACTTGATGCAAGTTTATACAAGATTCTACCTGATGTAGGTGCAGATAAGATTCTAACTTGATGCAAGTTTATACAAGATTCTACCTGATGTAGGTGCAGATAAGATTCTAACTTGATGCAAGTTTATACAAGATTCTACCTGATGTAGGTGCAGATAAGATTCTAACTTGATGCAAGTTTATACAAGATTCTACCTGATGTAGGTGCAGATAAGATTCTAACTTGATGCAAGTTTATACAAGATTCTACCTGATGTAGGTGCAGATAAGATTCTAACTTGATGCAAGTTTATACAAGATTCTACCTGATGTAGGTGCAGATAAGATTCTAACTTGATGCAAGTTTATACAAGATTCTACCTGATGTAGGTGCAGATAAGATTCTAACTTGATGCAAGTTTATACAAGATTCTACCTGATGTAGGTGCAGATAAGATTCTAACTTGATGCAAGTTTATACAAGATTCTACCTGATGTAGGTGCAGATAAGATTCTAACTTGATGCAAGTTTATACAAGATTCTACCTGATGTAGGTGCAGATAAGATTCTAACTTGATGCAAGTTTATACAAGATTCTACCTGATGTAGGTGCAGATAAGATTCTAACTTGATGCAAGTTTATACAAGATTCTACCTGATGTAGGTGCAGATAAGATTCTAACTTGATGCAAGTTTATACAAGATTCTACCTGATGTAGGTGCAGATAAGATTCTAACTTGATGCAAGTTTATACAAGATTCTACCTGATGTAGGTGCAGATAAGATTCTAACTTGATGCAAGTTTATACAAGATTCTACCTGATGTAGGTGCAGATAAGATTCTAACTTGATGCAAGTTTATACAAGATTCTACCTGATGTAGGTGCAGATAAGATTCTAACTTGATGCAAGTTTATACAAGATTCTACCTGATGTAGGTGCAGATAAGATTCTAACTTGATGCAAGTTTATACAAGATTCTACCTGATGTAGGTGCAGATAAGATTCTAACTTGATGCAAGTTTATACAAGATTCTACCTGATGTAGGTGCAGATAAGATTCTAACTTGATGCAAGTTTATACAAGATTCTACCTGATGTAGGTGCAGATAAGATTCTAACTTGATGCAAGTTTATACAAGATTCTACCTGATGTAGGTGCAGATAAGATTCTAACTTGATGCAAGTTTATACAAGATTCTACCTGATGTAGGTGCAGATAAGATTCTAACTTGATGCAAGTTTATACAAGATTCTACCTGATGTAGGTGCAGATAAGATTCTAACTTGATGCAAGTTTATACAAGATTCTACCTGATGTAGGTGCAGATAAGATTCTAACTTGATGCAAGTTTATACAAGATTCTACCTGATGTAGGTGCAGATAAGATTCTAACTTGATGCAAGTTTATACAAGATTCTACCTGATGTAGGTGCAGATAAGATTCTAACTTGATGCAAGTTTATGCAAGATTCTAACCTGATGCAAGTTTATATGAGATTATTTTTATTTATAAAGAACTTAATTAATAAAAAAAAAAAGTTAAATCCGATAAACATTTGTAATAACCGGTAGACCAAGAATTATTTATGAAAAACTATGTTTTAATTGTAAAATCGAAATAAAATATGTTGAAAGACAAACGCTTTGCAATCTTAGTGGCAATTGTGCAACATCTTAATGCGTTACGGGCTTTACCTTCTGTGACTTCACATATATCACTAGAATACTTAAAACCTGTAATTAAAAAGGGGAATTTTATTACTATTTCTATTTAATTGTTCATTTTGAATAATTATAAATAAAAAAAATGTATTATTTAATATTAATTAAAGGTTGTTATGATAAATTGTTTTCGAAATAAACATTATACGATTTTCGAAAAAATTATGAAAAATCCTGCTTGTTTTTATATCTTTAAACATTATAATGTTTTATTGATTTTGAGTACAGGTAAGATATCCAGTTTCCTAAACTTTATAAATTATTTTAAACTTTAAAATTAAATAATTATAATAAAATAAAATAAATTACTAACACATAATATCTAATAATAATAAGGAAATATAGGTAACAAAATTACAAAGTTTTTTTGTTTTTTTAGATGATTGGTGATCCCTTGAAGTTATTATTGTAGTTGTTGTTGTGGGTCCTTAGGGATGTAATTCAAAACACTATCTCCTATACCATACTGCTATATTTCGACTCTGCCTCGAGTAATTTTCAAGCATTATTTATAAAGCTATGTTGTTTCAATCATTTGTTATACAAAATCGTCATTTTTTCGATACAGTAATTTATTTTTTAAGTGCTTATACAGCACCTCGTCCTGTTCCAAACGGAACATACCCCAAAATCTCACATTCAAAATTACTTTAATTTCTTGCTTCTAAACAATTAACAAATTCCCTAATAAACTTTATAACAAACACATAACAATCAAACTACACATAAACATGCTAACAATCTCACTAATTATTAAAATTAAATTAACAAACTATTGTTTTAAAGGAATAAAAATGTATTCTATCACAGCTCTTATGTTTACACTGTACAAAGCACTTTGTACAGTGTAAACATAAGAGCTGCGAGTTATTAGACTCTGGCGTTGAAAAGCAACGCTATAGAATTTGACGACCATTGTCAATAAGTTTTTTAATAAAATTGTTTTGCATTAGATTACTAGATGTCTCTTTGGGACTTATAGATATCTTTGTTATAAATAAACGTATTTGTTATTATTTTTGATATCCTACAAACACGAGATAATCTTTGTACTGCCTCATTGTTACAATAACACCGACAATCATCTGGAATTAAAACTCTCATAAAAATAACAAGATAAAATATAAATATAATCATATTTAAATCAACAAAATCCCAGTCTCTACAATAGATATCGATTTGGATATTTTAAAAGGAATTTTCCTTTTTATTTAAAACGAGATTTATGGTTTCGCTAAATAATATTACATATTTTTGTTTCCTAATAAAAAAACAAATGATGGCATTACCTTACTTCTTGTTCAATTTACCTTAATGTGTTACAGAAAAGCGCTAAATACATATTTAATCTTATCGGGCTGATTAGATTGTTTTGTAAAAGAAAATATGAAATCAGTTATCGTTTTCTTATCGGAAGATCTATAACGGTTCCGCGTTTCCTAATATTACAGTCTGCTATCAACAATACCTTTATTGTTATAAGACGTCGAGTTTCGCTCCTGACTACATTAGCAAGTAAAACAAACTTTCTATTTGCTTTAAGTTTTGTTTTAATTCTGTAATTTAGAAACTATCTTATACAGTATTATTTTGGGTAATTCAATCATTGGCTAATTGTTTTTGATAAATGCCTTTGTGATGCCAAGAATAAGAAATTAACAAAACCCTAATTCTTTGTTACTTTATTAAACCGAGGCGCTCATTATAATAAAATATCGAATTCATTTTAATTTAATACTTGATTGTGTTTTCAACTTTGGGTATATTTTTGATGTGTACAAAACAAGTATGTACATGAATTGATAAAACCTAAAAACCTTGTCTTAACGAGCAGTTGGACCCGTGGCTACGGATTTTATATGTAGAAAGAAAAAGTAAAATTTCGTAAATTCATTTAGATATCTATTTACATAAGTAATTATATCTGTTTGAAGACCGACAAATCAAAATTAACATTTTTTAATAAATAATAGTACATTACGCGTCGAGTGCGGAAAGAAGCATTTTGCATGCGAGTGTGGAGTTTGCACCCGAGCGACAGCGAGGGTAGTAAAACCACACGAGCAATGCAAAATGCCGTTTTCGCACGAGTTGNAAGTTCGTAAGATTTGGTTCGAGTCCCGGGACGGGGGTCTATTTTTCTCTGTATGTCTCCCGTAGTTATTGATAATTGTAATTTGAATTATTTTAAATTGATCACTGAGTTTGACCGCCGGCAACCTTGTGGTGCGTTTCACCGGCACTGCATGCGTGCAATTCACAAAGGATTGCTAGCGAAATCTAATATGACTGCAATCGTTGAGCGATCGACGCTAGTGACTCGAGAGATTATTGCTAGAGTTGCCTACCTTGTGGTGCGTTTCGCCGGCATTGCACATTGCACGCCTGCAATTCACAAAGGATTGCTAGCGAAATCTAATATGACTGCAATCGTTGAGCGATCGACGCTAGTGACTCGAGAGATTATTGCTAGAGTTGCTCGGCTAAGAAAACAGTAACATGCAAACTCAGAAGATGAGACCACCGCGGTAGTACCTGGGCAACTGTCACTGGAGTCGCGTCAACGTTGCTAACAAACGTAATACATATTTCTTAATAATAAATAAATTATGTCCTATGACTAACTAAAGTCGTTTAAGCCGGTCTGTTTTAAAACATTTTTTGTTAATATAGTGTACAAACTTGGTTGCTATTTATGTGCTATCCACAATATTACGTACTCGTACGTACATAAAATTAATAATTATGAGTATACACTAATTCACTCTCATTAGAAGCATCTTTTAGCTTCCTTCCTTTTTAAAAGCAAAACGACAAATGCATATTCATGTGGGACATTTTACCGAATAAATATGCCTATAACTATATCATACTAATCCGTTATGAATTCCTAATGAACCTGGATATAAATTTTTTAAAACTAAAACACAATTAGCTATCTTGAAAAAATATCGCTAAACACATTCAAGAATATATTATTCTACATTCTTTAGAAAAAGAAAATTCTCACAATTGATTTTAACATATGAAAAAAAAATGTAAATATAAATATGTATACGTAACATTTTTCTGACCTTGGTTAACGGACCTAAGTTTGTCGCTTCAGTTTGTGTTAAAACTTCGAACGTTAACAGTTTAAAATAATAAAATGATTTTAAGTCTTCAAGTTGATGAAACATCGGTTGATGAAACATTTATTTGATGTAGATTAAACGTTTATGGAAAATTGTGATATCGTAAGCCAAAGCAATTTTTATAAAGCCTACATGGAAAATACACTATTACACAAATCGAAACTAAGGTATATCATTTATTTAAAATACTAATCTTAGACTGTCTTATAACATTTTATAACACACACACACCGCCGATTCCGTCCACTGTACGATAAGGAAAGGAAAAAACTGGTTCGGAGTCGAGAGAATTGACTCGGAAGACGTTTCATTTTTCATTGACGTGGGTTCGCGGTAGCATCTCTCGTCGATACTTGTGTTGGGCGACATTGATAAGTGTTATGGATATGATGTTTAGGTGGGACTTTAACGAAAGATGGCCGTCCAGTGAAGAAGACGAAAAATCTTCGTGGGAGGAAGACGACGACTGCGTCTACTCAACGCCGTCATCCTCTCCTCACCAAAGGTATGCCGTTTCATTTATTATTCTCTTATTTAACAGATTTATGCCCGTTTAGTACTTAGTTACCTATCCCTTAGTGCTTAACAACAATCAAAGATTTAATAATAAATCACATCATTTCAAATACTTACAATTTTTTATAATTTACAATTTAAACGACATTTAGTTGATTTTAGATTCCTATAGTTTCACTTTGTAGTCTTATAGAAATTTAGCGGAATATTCCAGGTGTAATGCACTTATCGATAGAGTACCTTATAATGTGAATTAATTAAAAGCCGTCTCAATGAAGACAATGCCGTTCAAGAAGTTATTTATTTGTCCTGGGACACATTATTTGGCCTCTATTATGTTGAGCCGGGAATGGAGCCGTTACGTCTACGGATATTGATATTTTATCTGTGATAATGTAACTGTTCAAAGTTGTAAACTACTATAAGCATGACTTCAAGTACCATTCAGTTGATCCAAAGTCAATTTGAGAAATCCACATTTCAGAGGATGTCTGCATGTAGCATGTATGGATTATCTCTAGTTGAAACTACATACGAGTAGAATAATAGGAGTGTATATTATAAAATAAAATCACAGCCAGTGGAAACTATTACCAATGGTTGAATCATAGTAGAGAATGATTAGAAGATAAATTAATAGCAAGTAGAAACTACTTATACGTCGCGAAACCAATCGAAATCCTTCAAGATCCGTGCATTCGATATTTGTAATAAAACGGGATCTAAAAAAACATTCTGATTGATTTATTCGAGCTCCACAATTTAACGGAAGTTAAGTTAACCAATGTGAAACTTACATATGAAATAATACATGGTAAAAAAAAATGACGATTCAATTACCACAGTAACAACTGCAGTAGCCGATGCTTATATCGTATGGGGATAAAACAAAATCGAGTGTTTAATACAAGACTATATTAGCAAATTTTTGGATACCAATCGGGGTTTTCCACTTAACTTGACTATTTTCAATTACGGCAATGAAGTAGTTGAACAAAATTATTGGATTCCATCTGACATCTGACATCTGACATGTTCTATATTATTTTTATCGATCGGTAAATATTGTCGGTTTTAAATAATCATTCTGATTCCAAGTTGCAGTTATAATAGAATGAGATTTGGCGTAAAATGCTCTACTGGCGCATAAGGTACGAGTTGCTCGGAGCGACTCCAGCCATATATGCTGAGCGATAATCGGCCACTCTTTTACTTCGTTACGCACCCAAATTTATTTATTTATTACTAAATCCAAGTAAACTTTTCTTTTATTCGAAATTCATTGAATTTAAGGTTACTTTGCCTTACTTGATAGTTAGACTGATACTGAAATTTTTATTGACAGAAGTTTACAGAAAGTTATCGTCGGGTTGAAATATTCCTTTGTAGGAATATTTGAATATTCCCCAGTTATGATTGTAAATTAATTTGAAAAAAAAAAAAAGTCAAACACAATAATGTAAACAAACGGCGTGTAACCAAGTAATTTCCACATCCGAATTAATTTACTTCGAAGTACCGATAATCGTTGGCACAAAATTATAAAGGTGTTTTCCTCCACGTATCTCCAACGACTATTGCAACACATCAGAATGCAATTAGAGGCGGATATCAACTGCTTGATGTTTCAAGAAAAAAAAGTCGAAGAAACTGGTGGGAAATAATAATAA
>KZ653451.1:7788-22470 GCA_001010745.2 Gerris buenoi
ACGCCAGATTCTTCAGCTTTACCTAAAATGTTAATTTTAATATATATATATATACTTATATAAGTTGATAAAGCCTAAATTTTATGCTTTAAAATAGACGAAGAAATAAAATATAGGCTTGAATTTTAAATTTCAGTTTTAATAATTAAGTAATTAATATAATATATTTATAACAACTAAGGGCACTTTTTTTACCATAGTTGGTTCTAAACAATAGTCCACCCTACAAAAGTCTCCAAGATTTGTGAGTTTGTTTCCTCAAGACATACAGACTCCTGGTTTTATATTTAATATTCCTTCATCTTAATAGTTGATTAGACTAAGGGATATGATCACAATTATATACAAAAGTGTGACATTCCTTTGTCCCAAGGTACATTGGAAAAAATATCCCTTCGCCATAATAGCAATTTACACTAAGGTATATATTCAACTCTGTAAATGTTCCTTTGTCTAAATAACTATTTAAAGAAAGGGATATATAGAGGGGTGCTAAAGTAAACTATGTAGTACATACTTGCACAGTGTATAGGTGCCTTGGTAAGCCTTATAGATAATTGAACAAGTTATACGTTGATAACAAATTAAATCATTTTGCTTCCAAGCATTCCAAGGTAACATAAATTATGAGACGTTGAATAATGAAATTAAGAAAAAGGTTCGGTCCGAGGAACGAACATTTTTTGTTTCCCATTGCAAAAATCCGTTTTGCGTGACGCATCAGGAATTAATTTTGGTCCCGTGTCTGTCACTCAATTTTTGCGAACCAACAAATCTTAATAATTATTCGTTCAATTTTAAACTAATTGGTAGACTATTTACCTATATGAATGAAAGTATTAATTTAGCAAAATTTAAAAAAGCGCAGTCAGTTGGTAAATTAATCTGGTGTAATCTGTGGGCTACTTTTGACAAACTATTGTGTTAAATTTTAAACAATATTAGGATATATTGCAATATTACATAATTAGGAAAGCCTTTACACGGCTTAGGAGTATATTAATTGGGGAACAACTTTAGAAAATTAATAACATTTATTACTAAATCAGTTGATTTTAAAGTTGTTTTTTTTTTTTTTTTTTTTTTTTTTTTTNTGAATTTAAAAGGTAAAATAAATTGAAACATTAATCTAACTGAAATGTTTGATTTAAATCCTATATGTTAATTCTTGTAAGTTAAATATTGATGTACTAAAATGTTTTTCATACAAATTATATTAAATAATTAAAATTATTCGTAAACCGAGATTCAGAGAATAAAGGTATGTCATCCTTAGAGTACGTGACATTATCATGTTTATGACATCAAAAGAACAGGGGTTTATTGGAATCTATAAACTTTGATAAATCTAGTTTTATATAGAAGTATTTTAGAATTGAAATGAGTTTGATCCCTTTGCTAAAAGTCAATTTTAGAGCTCCTCATTATTAATTTCACTCCAATTACCTTGAAATCATTCCTGCAACGATTTATACCCTCATTTTTAATCCAACTTAACTTTTTTCGCAATTACAATTTTATGTTATTTTATGTGTCCTTTGGACAGCGACATCCATCCGAGAGAGATAAGATAATAAGAGAGATAATACATAAGAGTTCGCACTCAATGCTTACGTAAACTTAAGCTTCAAATTTCAAATTGTATAATTATAGGACTATCTGAGCTTATCGACATTAACTAAGCATTTCTGTCCGTCTGGCTGTCTGTGAAACTTTTTTGCGAACAAACATATCTTAAAAACTACTTGCCCGATTTTAAATGAAATTTGGATGACACATTTGCTGGTCCCATACATATGTTTTAACCTTCTGCACCCATTTGTTTCTCTTCCACACGCGTAGAAACATACATTTATTTACACCTAAATCAAAAATAATGGAAATGGAAATAGCAAACTCCTTTAACAACGCCAGATTCTTCAGCTTTACCTAAAATGTTAATTTTAATAAAGAATAAATCGTCTATCGTTACACATTTATTTTATATTAGAACCTTTAACAAATGACTAAATTTACTGTTTATAAATACTTAATGAATTTAAAAGGTAAAATAAATTGAAACATTAATCTAACTGAAATGTTTGATTTAAATCCTATATGTTAATTCTTGTAAGTTAAATATTGATGTACTAAAATGTTTTTCATACAAATTATATTAAATAATTAAAATTATTCGTAAACCGAGATTCAGAGAATAAAGGTATGTCATCCTTAGAGTACGTGACATTATCATGTTTATGACATCAAAAGAACAGGGGTTTATTGGAATCTATAAACTTTGATAAATCTAGTTTTATATAGAAGTATTTTAGAATTGAAATGAGTTTGATCCCTTTGCTAAAAGTCAATTTTAGAGCTCCTCATTATTAATTTCACTCCAATTACCTTAAAATCATTCCTGCAACGATTTATACCCTCATTTTTAATCCAACTTAACTTTTTTCGCAATTACAATTTTATGTTATTTTATGTGTCCTTTGGACAGCGACATCCATCCGAGAGAGATAAGATAATAAGAGAGATAATACATAAGAGTTCGCACTCAATGCTTACGTAAACTTAAGCTTCAAATTTCAAATTGTATAATTATAGGACTATCTGAGCTTATCGACATTAACTAAGCATTTCTGTCCGTCTGGCTGTCTGTGAAACTTTTTTGCGAACAAACATATCTTAAAAACTACTTGCCCGATTTTAAATGAAATTTGGATGACACATTTGCTGGTCCCATACATATGTTTTAACCTTCTGCACCCATTTGTTTCTCTTCCACACGCGTAGAAACATACATTTATTTACACCTAAGTTTTCAAAATTAATCTTCTTATTTTTATAAAATTTAGATTAGTCAAAGTAGCCCGCAGATAGCCCCTGATTAATTTTAACAGTCTGCACTCTTTAAATGTTGCTAAATTGATACTTTGATTCATGTAAAAAATCAAAACAATTTTGACTGGTTTTGAAGACGGGTTGTAAAATGTAATAAATTTTAAAATAGCAGTTGCGTATAAAAACAATATTGGTTGCAGAAGCATAAAATCTATTTGCCATAGGAAAGTGGCATTGAAAGCGAGGAAACTGTGTGTCACTCTAATTGATAGACTATTTTAGTAAAACTAACAACTACACAACAATAAAGTGATAAAGGTCGCTATATCCTTTAATTAAGACTTTAACATCCAATAGCAGAAATCAAGTTTTTAACCAATATCTCAAGTTTTAACGCATTGATTTTAATGAAAATTCATATGCATCGTATAAAGTATAATAATTGAAACAGGCATGTAAAATTTCAATTTGATAAAAGCAGATGTTTATGGCCGTGGGTAAGGGGATCTAGTTATAGAGTAATGTAGAAGACACCCACTCCATTTTTCTCTAATCCACTGATCATTCTTAACTGTTTTCTTAATATGCACTGTTTTTTTAATATGTTTTCTTAAAGATGGACTGGATTAAGCTCGCTTCATGATAGAGTTACGTGATGCCTAGTTTTATGAACACTAGAAACGAATTTTTAGGGTTTTTGATTTTATGAGTTAATATTATATATATGTATCAGTAATAATTACTTTAAATCACAATAAATAAAACACAAACTAAACTAAAGGTAATGTTTAAGGTTTGAGTTGTAACTACCATATTTACTGATTAGTTTATAATATTAAATAGTAATAGTCCTAAAGGTAACAAAAACAATTACATTGAAGGTAATTATAGCTTAAGAGTCTGCAAGAGAAATGTATCAAGATAATCTTGGTTACTGTTGACTTTCAAGCAGTGAGGGTGTTCAAGTATGAGATTGATTCACGTTATGGGACAGGGAGATAGATTGTTATGTCGTGCTTAAGTATTAGTCGGCATGATGGAAGAGTTGCCGCTACTAAGGCAAGGCATTGTCGTTCATTGTATATTTCTCGTTCCATGTGTGAATTCCCCAGTGTGTGCTTTCTAGATCAATGGCGTTACAATGTCGTCATGATTCTCTCAATATTCACATCTTCCTCCCCTCCAGTCTCCCGACCGTTTTCAATGTCTGGGAAATTGCACTCGTCGTATTCTCTCCCTTTCCCTGGCTGTTCTGCATAAGGTAATCACAATGGTAAAACGGGAGATTCAAACCTTCTAAGACTAATACAATCCTCCTGAAACCCTTTAGTTTCTAGCAATCCTATTGCTCCCGGGAATCCTGCCAGAAACAATAGGGTGAAAAGGGATAGGATATTTGGACCCGATCTTGCTTGCCTTTAACTCGAGAAAGAAACTCGGTAGTTGAATTTAACACAATGTAACTCAGCTCTTCTCATCCAAAGATCCCCCTTCACACTGACAACCCGACAACCACTCGAAAAATAAGACGTCTTCTTATCTTAAACTCTTCTCAATATAATCGTATAATTTGGCATTAATACGTCAAGCATTTAAGCTCAGATTTGTATGATTTATGTTTTAAGGCCCCCATACACGATCAAACATTTTGTGCAAAAGTTTGCGCAAACCTGATGTCGGGGAAATTTAGTTAAAAAATCATGTTTGCGCAAACATCAAGCAGCATACATGGTCAAAATGTTTGCACAAACATGATGTTTGCGCAAAATGTTTGACCGTGTATGGGGGCCTTTAGCAATCAAAAATATCAGCCTGGCTTTCTTAAATGTTGTCAGGTTGCAGCACCTTCAAATATGAGATTAATTCTCTTGTATAGTTTGAGGCATTATTTTTAAAACTTCATTTAAAGCAGGCAAGTGACCAATGGTTTCATTAGTATTTAAATATATAACAAACAATATATAACAGCTTTAAGATATTATCTAAGTAAAAGGAAATTCTTTTATATCCTTCAAAACATATGTTTTACTGAAAACCAAGATTATAATCATTATTGATACAAAATAATCTTACATATTATGAATTCTTAATGAGTTTTACTAACAGATTCGTTATAATGGAAGGGCGATTTATAACTATTGATACTTATTCCAGCCGGGGTTTAGACTATCTAAATATTTGCAGAATGTCTTACTTTGCCTTCTATGTTTTCACAAAACAAAGAGGCTAACTTTCTCCTGCGCGCATTATATAACTCATATAAATTGTTCCAGGGCTATGACTTCTGGCCGACGCAGCGACAAAGTTTTACGTCATTAGGAATTAGCCCAGATCTTCTACAAGAGAGATTAACTCTCCTTATTCTGCCCACAAATTTAGTGGTATGAAATTACACAAAAGTCCTTCTCTGTTAGTTTCTCCGTTCTCTTTGAATTTGAAATCCACTATAGTTAGCCTAAGAGAAAAGGCGGAAATGAGACAACCTAAAGTATATAATGTAGTTTTCAACCCATTTTTCTCTGAATCTAGATTAAAATTTATATTTAAAACTGAAATAAATAATCTACTGCATAAACATTTCTAGATGTGGAATAATACAACCATTTATAAAATTTTTGTTGCATAATTTTTCAATACTGCATTGTCAGTACAAGAACAATAAAAAGACATAGGTATGAAGTATAATAAACATATCAGTTGCTTATACTGCTTGCAATGTTCAACATTAACACAATTTTCACTAGTTAAATACAATTTTATAAACTTGATAAGTTCTCTGTAATAAATTGATTATAAAACAATTCTTTTAAAGCGGTGAATATAAAGAGTTTGGAAGGCCAAACAAGCACAACTACCGAATATGGAATAGTCTAATCCTAATCTCTCATAAAGGATATAATATGATGGACCAGCTACTACAGAGGTATCTATTAAGAAGACATTTTAAAATTCCTCATTAAATAAGAAGAAGACCAAAAACAATATTATATTATGAATTGTATAAATAGTAATATTGATAATTTTGTTTTCTTTTTCTTTGGCAATTCTAACTTTTAGTCCGTTTTCTTCTTTAACATCTTTTAGTAATCTTAGGTAAAATGGACAGTTAACATGCAGTTAAATTTATAACCGCTGCCTTAATAGGTAAACGAACTAAGTATTCCGCAGTTAATTTATAAATATTACGTTGCAGGAACATGTAACACCGCAGACTATCACTTTCACAAATAAAAAGGCTATTTTCATAAGGTCGCAAAAAGAGTCTTTAATAAAAATGTTATTGAATTCTAAATTCAAAATATAACCCTAAATTTCTATGGATTTTGCTCAGTTTGCAACTGTCGTTGAATCGTTGCACAACCACAAACGACGTTGAGGCTAGAATAATAATGATACTTTACCGACTAAAAAAGGAATAAGGGAAATCTTCAAGCAAAATACCTATTAAAAGACTATTAAAAAACAAAATAATAGTAAAAAATAAATCAAAGATCACAACGAAACCCTTTCATTAAAAAAAAAAAAAAAAAAAAAAAAAAAAAAAAAAAAAAAAAAAAACTAGAAAAGAACTAGAAATTCTTTTTTATTTTTACCCCAAACAGGATTTAAGAATATACTAACTAAAAGAAAAGATTATCCCTTTTCCCCTCTATAATTTCGTAGAAACAATGGAAAGAAAAAGGGGTTTCGATGAATATTTCTTTTCGGGGTAGAATAAGTTGACCCGCATACCAAGGTAAAAAAGAAGACAGACGAAACCCAGATTTAAATAGGATCACGGAGGCAAAGGGTTCTAATTTAGTTTCAATTGTGCAGAAGGATAGGAGCTCGCTGGCGAAGTTGAGGATCGATAGAGCATCCCTCCGAGGATAGGGTAGGGCTGAATTTCCTTCTTCACAGGATCAAATCTCAAGAATTATCCTTCGAGGAAATTCTTCTGTATTGGATTACGAAAATTTGGATCCTCGATTTTTCCTCTCCTAAAGTCTATAGCATTGCTGCTTCTTTTCTCCATATCTACATCTTAGAAGCAGTAAAATAAATTTTTATGTTCCTCCTGCAACAACTGCAGTTTTTATTTTTCCTTTATAGATTTTATTTGGTTCCACTACAATGAGTATTCAATCTATCGTTAAGTTGAAATGATCGTCACGCTTTATATTTTTAAATTCAGTTCAAACAAAGTTTTTACTGTAAACTACAGTTAGAACAAAGTTGAAAGTTCAAGCAAAGTTGAGCTGTAGAGAATTATGCAATGAAACCGTGTTAAAGGAAGCAAAAGTTTCGAGATATTTATGTATAAATAAGTGATCTCGGTTAAATAAAGTTTCAAATTGTATTACTTTAAAGTACTAAAACAAATACTTTTAGAAGGGCTTATTGAATTCCGGAGACAACAATGCATTAATATAAGAGAGATATTCTATCACGACAAAGAAAAAAAAAAATCGCACTTTTTCTCAAATAGGAACTAATTACTTATATATTATAACTAATAACCATAATAATGGAATTTTATTATTATCCAAGGATATTAAATTACTGTTAAGTTTAATACGAAATTATGTTATTAGATGAATTAATAAATCGATTTCACAAAAATATTTTCTTAGGTCTAAAATTATTTTAGTTCTTACCTACGTAATTAGCGTTATTTGAGAGAGTATTTTCGAGTTGCAGCGAACAAATTTTTAACTTGGATATGTTTTAGCTTTACAGTAAAGCCAGATGTGCTTCTACTAATTGTAACATGATTGTACAAAGCCAGCTTTCCTCCAGTAATTATTATCTTTAGTGCCGGTGAAACAAGTGACGGGGATAGACTGTGTAGGAATTGAGACACAGGTATGAATCTGACTTATAGCGTTAAGAGAATCACAAAAGAAATTATCGTCACATAAAAAACGACGAAAAAAAAAAAAATGTGGAGCTTTGTTTCGTCAGGAATGTCCAGGAAGTCAGGATTCCACAGGAAGTCAATAGGTTTTTTATTTATAGTACAATATTTTGACGTCAAGCGGGCTGAATTTTTAATAAATGACAAGCAAAATGTGGCCCTTAAATATCGTGCTAGGAAGATAGAATGTAATAAGAGGTATTCATTGAAGTACAATAATTTGCGGATAGAAGTTCTGATTTTTATATAAAATGATATCAGAACTCCTAGTCGACAAAATGGTATCAAAACGGATCATTGTTTCAAAATTACGTACCTTAAGATCCATCAACTATATCAATTAGACAAACAAGTATAGAGGTTTTCTCCACTTCACTCGGAAAAGCATTGTAATATCAGTATTTAAATTAAAAGCCCAAAAATATATCCATGATTCAATCCATTTCCATGAAATGAGTNCTCTCTACATTGAGGAAATTTAAAGAAGACAAGGAACAGAGAAGATGGTTTAACCATTTCTCGGACCTGGAAACATATGGTCAGAACCTGTGTCATGTTTCTTCTTACCGAATATTTAAGTGCTCTAGATTTATATTCATACACTTGTTTAATATTTATGCTTTATTTATATTATTCTTTTTTTTTTTATTTTACAGTTATTATAAATAATGTTAGAAGCCATTTAACTAAGAGTATTTATATTATAATTTATACTGTGTTTAGCTGATCCACTGCAGTGGGTATTTGATACGCGTTCTTAAGATGAAGTGCCTCATCCATTTCCTTGCAGCGATATCTGGATGCTTGTAAAAACCAGTTAAAAATTGTAAAAGTAGAAAATAGCAGAAAATAAAACAGCTTTTACTACTCTTTGGTATATCATAACAATTTATCTTTATTTATTCCATAGTTATCTTATCCTTTAAATTGAAGAATAGAGGTTTTCTCCACTTCACTCGGAAAAGCATTGTAATATCGGTATTTAAATTAAAAGCCCAAAAATATATCCATGATTCAATCCATTTCCATGAAATGAGTATTTCCTATAAAATTAAATCTTTTTGAGAAATTGAAATTTTTAATGAAGCTTTTTGGTCTTATCTAACGATTACATTTTTTAAAAGTGCAATGTAAAACAATCTTACACAAACATTTTAGAACAGAAAAATATGATTGAGCATTTAGAATTTACTGTAGAGTCTTTATTTCGTTCTTTTAATAAGCAATAAGCTTCAAGTTTTAGATAAGCTTAAATCAATTCAAACATTCGAATAAGAATTTAATTTAAAGATATACCACTGACTAGACCAAGCACCTTTTTCGAGGTGGTGCAACAGTTATTGACAACCTAGTCACACTGAGATGTCGCTTGGTTTTAGGTATTAACCCCCAAACATTTCATCTTCTGGAGGAACATTCTGCAGTGCAAGACAACAAGTAGTCGCTGTAAGCGTCTAGCTCAGCCTAAAACGTTCTCTCATCTGTTATTCATCTCTACACTGTCGGTAACATTTGGATGTTTCAACCATTCATAGTTTTTTCTCTTTTTTTCCAAGGCGTGCTTCCTTTTATTCCTCAGACTCGAATATGAATCTCGACGCAGGGAAGATAAACAGATGCCATCACTCTTTTGAAAACGGGGACACTCTTGCGACAACTGTCCAGACACTCAAGAATTTACAACTACCATAGTGCGAACGATACCATAGTGCTATAAAAAGAAACCGCGATTTTTTTGTGGTTCAGTGCTCGAATTTTCATATTTGAATTTCAGATTAGGTAACTACAAATATAGGGAGGGAGGATCTCCAACAACCGTTCCATGTTCCAGTAAGGGTAATAATGTATAATGTTTCTTCTTACCGAATATTTAAGTGCTCTAGATTTATATTCATACACTTGTTTAATATTTATGCTTTATTTATATTATTCTTTATTTTTTTATTTTACAGTTATTATAAATAATGTTAGAAGCCATTCAACTAAGAGTATTTATATTATAATTTATACTGTGTTTAGCTGATCCACTGCAGTGGGTATTTGATACGCGTTCTTAAGATGAAGTGCCTCATCCATTTCCTTGCAGCGATATCTGGATGCTTGTAAAAACCAGTTAAAAATTGTAAAAGTAGAAAATAGCAGAAAATAAAACAGCTTTTACTACTCTTTGGTATATCATAACAATTTATCTTTATTTATTCCATAGTTATCTTATCCTTTAAATTGAAGAAGAGAAAAAGAATGCTGCATCCATACCATCTATGAATGGCCTGGATCGTCTTTGGCAAAACAAATTAAGCACATTGTAACAATTTCCATAACATTTATTTCAAATTGCTTTTGCAGAGATTAAAATCATTAAGGCTACATGGGCGTAACAAGTAACAATTTTATGAAAGTAAGAACCATAATAGATTTAATTCAAGATTCACGTTTATTTTTATACTATTTTGGATTCAGTTGTGAAAACCCTGAAGAGTATTCTAAGGAAGCATTTTATTTTTATTGCAATCAAGAATATTGTAGGACGAAAAAAAAACAAATTATAACTAGACCACTAATAGACGAAGACACGTTAATTAACTAATAGACACGTTTGTTTTAATTCATTACATGATAATGTTCGATGTTAAAGGATATAAGATGGAATGTATATTCTTTATTATCATTTTTGATTGTATTTTCTTTTGACTTTTTGGCTACTTCTATTCAACTTGAGAAATGTTTGAGAAAATCCGTTTTCCAGTTATTCTATTTTTCTTTCAAAAAGGTTTAAAGGAATGGCAAATTCTCCATTCTTTAACACAATCCTTGACACTCCAATTCAATTTCCGAGACAAAATTATTCTTAAAGCATTCAAAAGTCAAAATATCGTCTACGTTCTAGAAGACGTAAATGCTTGAGAAATAAAAATCTTTTGGGGACTCAGAATTAGTTTTTCATTTTCAACTGTCATCCATCATTTTGTCACACAAAAAAAGTTATTAGAGTTAAAAAAAAATCAAGAAGGGAATCCCTAGATTCTGACCAATGACATTTTTTGTCCATTTGTAAAGCGTCCTAAATACAAATTTAAATACATCTTTGAGTTAAGACCATTTGTCATCTGGTTAATACCTGTCTGTAACCGATTTTATTCGAAGAAGCAATCTATCACAAAGTGCCACTTACAAAATAGATATTTGACCGTGTTATATAAGTCTATTACTTCTTCTAACACACAATGCAAAATTTGAACCCGGAGACTGAAACTGTGAGTTCGGGTTCCAAACCCTTAGTTTCAATCGAGATTTTGCGATTAAGATAGCAAACTATTTTATTGTAATTAACAATAACATTGTTAATTACAATGTTATTGTAATTAATGTAAGAAATGGGGGCCGGCGTGACCGAGTGGTCACCCTCGGCTCTGAAACCAAGGTCCAAAACCCCGACGTGAGTTCGAATCCCGGAGGGGTCAGACATGTTTCACACTGATGATCTCATCGAGTAGATGAGTAGAGTAGTCGGATAACCCCCGTCCTGTAATGACCTAATATGCAGTCGAACGGGACTAAAACCCAAAAGAAACAAAAACAATAACATTGTTTAACGCAGTTATCACATTAGTCAGACGATAATGTTATTGATTTAAAACCTTTAATAAGTCGTGATGCGTTGTATTTTAAACTCAGGTGTTAAGGATGTATGGAGCAATAGTAATCATTATCTACTCAAAAGGACCTTTACAGTATGTCCCAAACGAGGGTTAGTGCGTTGACAGCGCGGGAAAAACTAATAAATGGGGTGGGCAGCCAATAGGAGCTCAAGATTTGCCCTCTGGATACCCATGTAAGAAGGTGAATGTAGTGGCTTTATTTTTTCCATCTGAGGTTGGCCAATCTGTGTGTCACTCGATTTCCCGCGCTGTCAACACACTAACTCTCGTTTGGGACAGACTATAGATACAACATGGTATAGGCCAACTTAAAAACCCTTTGTTTTCAATCATCTGTGGCTGCCATATGTATCCATGCTTATTTTCTCTATTCATCAAGAGCTTAAAAAATATTTGGAAGTTGTCCACCATATTGGCAGCCTTCTTGAAAATATTAATTATGAAATTTTCAACAATTATTTTTTTTTTATAAAAAAAAGGTCACAAATGCTTAGATTGCCCTTTGTGCCAAATATCATAAGAAAAACAGTCAATTTTTACACCAGTTACCCTTAGAGAAACAAACAAACTTTTAAAATCCGGTATAATAAGGAACTCACTGCACGCCCATTCAATCATTTATCGTTTATAAGAAAATAAAGAATTTTGAAAATAAAATAGAAAATTTATTTGAAAATAAAAACTTCAAATCAGTGATTATTCAAAGGTTCAAAGGTTTCCGTGGATTTTCGCGGATTTTATAGGAAAACCAGTTATTTATTACGGGAAACCCCTTGGAAGCCTGAACACCAAGTTAAAGTCCCTCTCTACATTGAGGAAATTTAAAGAAGACAAGGAACAGAGAAGATGGTTTAACCATTTCTCGGACCTGGAAACATATGGTCAGAACCTGTGTCAGAGAGCAAGAGGCGGCCACAGACGCTTCCCAACTTGAACCAACCCACATGACAAAAGAACCGTCGAAGGCAGCACCTGCCACCTGCCCGATTGCAACACTCGGACAAAGGAACAACTGGACTGAGGAATCACTCGGGAAATCTAGGCACAATCTATGTCGACTTCAAACCTTTATGACAAGTACTCCACCGGAAACCAAGCTATTTATTGTGTATTTATGGTTCAACTTGCCAAAGGCAAGAAATAGCAATGACAGAGACTTATTTTTATAACCAGGAAGCTTTCCCGTTTTTGCGAATTTAGTTTTGATACAAAGTGACCGCTTGAAAAGTTCACAGAGAATAAAAAAGACGACCTCGGCCATTTATTTAGTAAATTTACGGCCAAAATATAACGATTCTCTTTCTTTTCTCTTCTCTCTTGCCCCGTCCATGTATACTCTTCTTTCTCTAACGATATGTGAAACTGTAAATTAATACAAGGACAGTTGTCACATTAAACCGTCCTTATCTTTTTCCATACCACCCTTCCCCAAAAAAAGTGTGGAATATTTTTTTGCCCTCACACGCCCCTGTGAAAACCCTTCTACAATATAAAAAAATAACGACCTTCACTTGAAGGCCCCCCCCCCCATAATTCTTTCGAAGGAGGGAGGCAATGTAAAATCGATTTTGAAGCCATTAAGTTGGTGGCATGGTTTTAATGAACCAATAAAAAACAGCTTTAGTAGTCATGAAGAGACGTGTACTTAAGAACATAATAGATACCTGGCACAGTATTTTGACACCCTCTTTTTTAAGATTATCAGACATAATTTAGGGTGAATTAAGCCCTTATCAGTATGATAAATGATGGTGTCATTTAAGAAAACAATACATCAATTTGTAGCTAGTAAAGCTAGTAATACAAATCTAAAATTGCATATTAACAAGTAATAATACATTTTGTGCTCGTCGTAACTATATTTAAGGGAAAGCTTGATCGGTCACACATCTATCACTCTAGTGAGTTCTACAGAAATTACTAATATCTTGTGCTATCCCAATCATAGTGGTTAGAGTTGGTTCTTCAGTCACCTGAAAACCCTATTTGGTTCGTACTTTAAATGTTTAATTATTGGAAACCTTTTCCTTTTGCTAGTTATTGCAAAAAAAGTAAAAGGTAGTATGTATATGCCATCCCTTTCTAATTATGTATTTGATATCGTTGTCTAGGCTCTAGAGTTGAATGTTATGGTAGGGCAGTTATACTCGTAGATTTCATTACAGCTGCTCCAATACCTGCACTCATTACTATTCCTTTACATAACTAGATGCTGACATTGTTTGCTCACAATCAATAAAGTGTAACTGCCTACAAATATGCCTTATTAAGTATTTCCTAGGGAAAATCATCGATCGCTTTAAACAAGAGATAGGTCCGTTCTAGTTACCAAGATACAAATTAACCAGACAATTTTCAAAATCTATAAATTATTTGTTTTATATTTAAAACTGAAAATAAATTATAATTTAAAACAACAAAATACTTTTACAATATAACTAGAATTCAACGAAATATGCACCTTGTCTGTCTGTCTGTGTGTAAAGTTTACGTGTCCGACGATAACGTGAGTAAAAGTTGACCGATTTAGTTGACATTTGGTATACATGTTATTCTTACTAATACGCAGGCTAAGTTCGTTGGACAGCGTGATCCGTCCAAGAGTTCGCGCGCAATGCTCGCGTAAACGTGAGCTTGAAATTTAAAATTGGAACTTCAGGACGGGAAAAAATTATATCATCAACTAATCGAAGAGACGAGCGTTTTTTTCAAATATCATTTTTTAGTAAAACCAACAACGACACCGCTATGAATTAATAAAGATCGCTAAAATTATTAAAGCGGACCTAAACGTTTAAAATAGAGAAAACAACCTTTTAATCGATATCTTACGTTCTAACGTAACGATTTCAATAAAACTTCACATACATCGTCTAAAGTACGATTGAAACAAGTATGTAAAATTTCAACTTGATACAAGCAGCAGTATTTCAGTAATGAAGTGATACATTTTATAATAATTGAAAAGGCGATGTGTGGTTAGAGGAATAGTAAGAATGCAGGGTGGTTCCCTTACTACAAGCCGCTGTACTACTACTATACCCATTATCTATCAACTACTCATGATTTATGACTAGCTATAATTTTTTTCAATATTCAATATAGTCCAGTCAAAATAAATTTTGACCTTGGCAAAATTGCAACACAAATGATTCTTTTTGCATTATACTCAAGAAAGTGTGTATTTTAACATACTCAAAATCCCCATTAATCCCGGCCCGGGAAATCAGTCAAAATCCAAGATGGCGGCAGAATTTTACCATTTTTTTCTCTCTTTTTTGCTATATTTATTGCCGT